>NIUQ01001493.1:0-30044 GCA_002796945.1 Plectus sambesii
CTACGATCGGCCATGCCCGTCTGGTCGAGCAGACACTTTCCTTTCATCGCCGAAATGTACGCGCGAGTGGTATGCCACGGAGCGCATTTGATCTGAAAGCGAACTCATGCATATAGTCAAAATTTCCCGATCAGTAGCACTAAATATTTAACTAAATATATTGGTGAAAAACGGTTCTTAAGCACCTAAAAGCGATCTCATCTTTGCCCAGCTACGGTGCCTGGTTCAATTTCTTGTTACTGATTAAAAAATTTTGACATAGATTAAAAAATGTTGACATAGATTACATAAAATGTTGTATTTCAAACGGCATATGTAAGAGTTGTCTGCTAGTGGGCGAAAAGTTGCTCGAAAACAAACCTCGTCTTCCATCGTGACCTGGTCGTCGGAGTCGTCTTCGTTCTCTGGCGTGAAGAAGTACTTCTCGCCGTAACCGGCGTCCTTAAATCATTCAGAGTGAAAGAACAATAAGTGCACTTGTATTTATTTGCAACAAGCAACGTCATAGAAATCTGTAAAATGACCTACAAACAACCATAAAGAACAAACAGGCGAACTTAAACAAACTACAAACAATCAACTTAAAAACTCCATACATACAAATCTGGGCAAAGTATTTCACCAGCACAATTGCATTATGCCCTTAAATATGACTAGCCCACTGAATACGTTTATAAGTTAGGAATTCGCGGAACAAATTAATGATTAAATTAATTGAAGAACGCGAACAAGCATATGTAAGAGTATTACGACAGAATGATAATAAATAAAAATTTGATAAGAATAGATAGAAATAATCAGACATAACAGACCTTTAATCGCTGCTCAGCAGCCAGCATACTGTACTGGGCGCAGCACATCTCAGGTGTCACCATCGCCAACACTTCCTCTTTGCTAGGCAACCGGAAATCCGGTCTCAGCACCTAAATATACTCCATACAATTTGAAGTAAATACCTTTTTGAGTCTGAATTATTAGCAGTTTCTTATTCGCAATCCACCAATTGATATTTATGAATATTTTTCCTCTCAAGAAGTAAATGAAACGCAATACATATGGGTTGATGAGTGCACCGAGTGCAGCGATGTTTTTCGATCAATTAATCGAAAAAAACCGAATTTTAGTCCCACCACGATAGGTTCTTTCTCAATACTCAGAAGTAGCCGACGTCATATAAATACAAAATCTTGCAATGCGTCAAGTATGAAATACATAAATACCCATGAATTTCTAAAAAATTTCGTCCGCCACATTAATGGAAAATCAGAATAATTTACGAGCGTAAGATATCCCATTCGACTGTTTCTATTCTTAACAAACTACTGACTACGACTCGTAAGTTCCAAAGTCTGGCATGCTTAGCACCAATTCTACTTTGGGAAAGATTATATAAAAAAGTTCGAACCCAGTAATTCTGATCGGGTCCCTGACCGAGACGCTTGAAGTCGGAGCACTGCTTCAGACGCTTTCTAACCGAACTTTCAGCGTAATGAGGAAATGCCGCTTTAATGTCCTCCATTTTCAACCGACGCGGCTGATGCTCACTCGCCCAGAACAGCCGATAGATGAACGCCTAAAATGTCAATCCTGTTAATTTCGTCTATTTACATTAATTATTCACAGTACTGAGAATTATTAAAATGCCGCATTACTCAAACAGAATTGCAATATGTGTAACAAATAGAAATGCGTCACGCGTAATTCGAATATTAGAAGAAATTGGGCGGAGCTTGATGAAAATAATAAAAATCAGTTAGATTCGATTTCAATTTTTCTTAACAGCTTTCCGGGCAAGAAAGACCGTAGATAATTTAAACACATTTCGGATATGCAAGCAGTAGTTCAATTTAGCAAAGCATTCATTTACCGTTAAACTATCAAGAATACATCAATCCTTCCATTTTTACATTGAAAAATGCCCATTTTTTATGATAAATTCAACCCTGAAATTATGCTCACCAGCAGAAAGTCGCGGACAAACAACGTGGCGCGCTTCGAATTCGGGCTTGGCACTTCATAAAGTGGGCACTGTTGTCCGAGAGTGAATAGCGTCGGACAGGACCGGATAAAATAGCTGAAATTGTCCTAGTCATTTTTAATTCTTATACTTGAATTTAATTCTAATTTAATAATTTTCTCAATAATGACAGCATAATATCCCATCAACCTATCATACCAATTTTGCCAACTATTTTGCCGATTTTGAAAAAGAGATGTGACTGGCTCTTAGAAAACGCAGCTACCCTAACGCGCAGCAACGCATAGAGATATTCTGCGCGTTTCAGCGTGTCTCTGCCTACAGTATAACCATATTGATATATCAATCAGATACACAATAGAAAAAGCAGAGCATTAAATAATAGCAACAGCCATAGTAATCGGCAGTATCCTAACTACAAATGACTGTTTCATAGTGGACGTTGTTGCGAAAATAGCATAAAAGTACAACTATAAAGGAATAAAAGCCGTTGAGAGGTGCGACGTTAATTTTGATGCTCGTCATTCTGTGTTTCTATCCTATTCCCCAAATAATCCCAAATACGAAAAATCAAAAAATACGTCCAGTGCAATGTAACAGCAAAGCAAACAATATAAGAAATCGTAGGACAAACCCCTGCTTATTCTTGATGATGAGAAAGTCGTTGCGATTGGGAGGATGTTGGTAGATGGGGGCGCGGTAGAGGTTGTTCTCGAGGGACTGGATGGCGGTGCCAGGTGTCAAGTTGCCGAGGAATGGCGACGTATGAGTGAACGCCGTCTCGCCGTAGTCAAACTGAGGCTCCGCCTCCTTGCCAGGCTTCTATAGCAAATGCAAAACTATTAATCTCGTCAAAATCTCCGCACAGTTTTAATTCTCATAGTGAAAATAAATTGGAAATGTAATTGTATCTCAAGTTATTCATAAGTAAAGCAATGCTTTAGCCCATTATGAGGCGTAGCGTTGAGTGTCGTCGCTATGAAACATTTGCCATTAGGAAACGATTTTTTTCCCGCCTCATCAAGTCACTTAGATATTTGCCTAAACTGTGTCATGTGTACCGTTTCTGGTTTAATAGCATTAACTTGCCAACCAGACATGGGGCTTTTAATTTAACAATAACAATATCCAGATCAAACAGGACATTTTGCAAATTGATTTAACTTAGCAAGTGTCTTCTTTGCTTTGAAAAGTATCTTGAGCGATATGAAAGAATGCCCTAATTAAATTTAAGACGGCATATTTGCCTACCCTTTTGTAGTAGTTGCGAATCTTGGAGGCCATGCCCGGCTGCTGCAGGAGAGGTGGGTGTTCTTCGGAGTACTCGCAGATGACGAGGTCGCCGTCTCTGGCCGACAGATCCTCCACCTCGCGCATGAAGAAGATCTCACCGCCGCCCTCTTTCGCGCGTTGATCCTCGCGCAACTATAAAAGAGCAAAACCTCCGTTAATAGTCTTCATTTTGAGATTATAGTGAAACTCACAAGCGCCTAATAGCAGTAGGCGGATTTTTATCATTGCAATACAAAACATAAAGGTGTCTATGCAGGGCAAGGAGGCTGCGCCCCAATATTTTGCACTGCGATGATAAATATCCGCCTACTGCTGTTAGGCACTTGCGTGAAATTCGCTTATACTTGCACTTGCTGGACAGACAAAATTTAAAGGTATAGGCGAGCTTCATCGTATGGGAAGGAACACTCTGAGACCGGCCAAAATTACCGGTATAAGTGAAATACTGGTATAAATGAAATCTACTAGATAGTGGAAACCGACGCGAAAACGTCCCAAACACGGACCTGGTCCTGCTTCTGGATGAACTTCGTCAAGGAGTGGACGGCGTTGAATCGACTGCCGCCAACGGAGCGGAGGTGTCGCTTGCCAAGCGGAAGGCGGTGGAAGTGGCGCAGTTTGAACGGATTTATGTGAGTCGGGAAGAATGTACGTTCAATGTTTTGAGCAGGGATCGAATGCTGAATCAGCAGCCCTCCAGTGAATGACGTTATCTGTCTGAAATTATCAAGCACTACTTTTCATTGATGAGAGTTGAACAGAGTTGGTTGAAGTGACTAGATTGGGGTTTCATATCGCGTACTTCAGCTAAAGCAGTACCTTAGGACTATTCCTTTGCATTGTATTAAGTACAACATCAGCTAAAGTTAGCGGTATGAGACCGATCTATTATATTGAGTTGAGAGCAGTTGCCTATGACGTCACTGCTTCAGCGAAAAGCGCAACACTTATCTATCCAGGTAGGTTTGATCATTAACAACAATTCAACGAGAATAATGACTATGTTCAAGCAGATCGACGAAGTGTTAAATAAACTTCAAATCCTTTGATTTCGTAGCGAAAACTAAAAGAATCAATTATGCATTCTTAATTATTGTGAGATAAACTCTAGGCACACATCATTTTATAAAGATGAACGACATGCAAGAAAAACAACTGTGCAAAGGTTAAAGAACTATAATATTACCTCGAGGTGTTCTTTGGTTGGTAGAACTCGTCGTTGGACATGTTGAAGGGATCTTTGTCAGTCATCTGCGCCATGGATGACTCGAGTTGCTCCTCCTCCTCCTGCTTCTGGCGCTGCTGCACCTGGCCCAGGATCATCTTCGATTTCTTCGTAAACTGGTGCTCCTGAGAAAATTTTTGCTTTTCCTTACAAAAGCCAGCAATCATCAATTAAATGGAGTAAAAAATCGATCGAACAAATCAAAATACTTAATCATAAATCGAACCATACAGAACAAGAATCAATCCACATTCACTGGTAAAAAAGGACCTTCGCCAAAATGACAATTAACTCTTTTCCCACTACCCATCCTCCTAATAGACAAAAAGAGTTTGCCTCAAATCAATCAAATAAACGTACATTAACCTGAATTTTAACGCATGAAATTAAACGAAATTGAAATCCAAAAGTTCCTTTTGGGAGGGTGAGGCAAACGACGGTGCAAATGCCGACGAAATTACCTTGCGATCAAAGGCTTTGGTGGGCGTGTCGCCCTGAGCATTGACAGAGGTAGTACTGTCGGATGGATGAAAATCGCTGTCGACTGCCTTATCGTCCGGCATGCCAAAGATCTTCGGATCGTCCCAAAAATCCAACGTCAGCACTTTCGGCTCTGCAAACATACACACATTCACAGTTCTTTCTTCTTTCATTACCTTTTCTACTGTGTTGCAAAATGTAGTCAAAATTCTCCGATCAGTAACAAGAAATCTTAAGATTGAATTACGCAAAACTGCTTCGAAAGTCGATAGCGCTTCTTTCTATCAATTAATGCAAGTAAAAAGCAAGAAACGGGTATCTTTTCCGGTGAAAAACGATGCTTAAGCACCGAAAAACTCAATGTTATCGTCTAATTTCAACCGCAAATGTAAAATAAATTACCATTACCGGACGAATGATTGGTACAACTAACAAAACTGATTAATTAGCCAACTACTAACCTGGAATCTTCTCCATGTTCTGCGAATCCCAAATGACGTCATCCTCCCAACGACTGTTCACCAAATCGTAATTGTCCATCGGAAATATCGAGTGATTCGGTCCGGGCTCTCTGGCGAAATCTAAACAACAAATACGCATGATTAACAATTCTAATACCTATGAGCAAAACTCGGAGATTCAACGCTTGTACTCGCTTCAAAACAGATGGCACACATATTAATTTAGTGGGCACAATGACTACAGCAAAGACACCTTATGTTAATGTTCTGGAGCACAAATTCAAGGAAGGAATAGCTTATTAAAGCATAAAACCATCAGAATTAAACTGATAAACTGAGTAATAATGAAAAAAACATTAAATCGAGCATACCTGAATCGGTGCCGGCAATAATCTGTCTCGGTGGGTTAGCCGCACCTTTATCAGAGAACATTTGTCCAAAAGTGCCGCTTTTCACTGAAAAACATAGGATAAACTGTGTGCATCGTATAAATTCTGTTACTATGATTATCACACCGCGTCATACAAACTGTACTCACATGCCGCCATGAAGCTCTCGTAGGTGCGCGTGTGCTGAGTTGGAATCCATCCGCAAATTGGCTGTTTGCCAGACGTCAATTTCTTGATCACCTGAAAGAGTAGAAAACAATATTTCTGCTCGTATCTAAATGCAAATTGAGCTAATAACTGGCTATTATGCATCTCTGAAAGGGGGAAAAAAGTCGGCTTAGATGGAGGATCGTATGAAAATCTCTTTCGGGGATTCTGCTCCATTCCAGAAAGCAGTCGACAACAAGATAAGTATCTAATGATTCACAACGATGCAACTTTTTATAAAACTTTTGGTACGCCCTATTACTAATGTCAAATCAGACCGCATTTTCAAACCAAATTCACCTGACACGTTTTAGAGTGGCAAATCATATCATATGAAAAAATAACTAACCTCCTCGCGAATATCTTCACCATCGTAGATGATGTTGTCCTCCCAACGGATCAAGTTGACAGGCAAGAAAGTCGACGGCGGGTACATCTTGTCCTCTTTGCTGCCAGCCCAAACACGCGGGAACGGGGCTTTCCCTGGCTGTAATCGAGAAAACATTCACAGTGCTTCGCGCGGCATAAGAGCATCACTATATCACCTTATGCGGAGCTAAGAGGGTGTGAGACGGCCTGTAACTCTCAAGGATGCATTATGATGTAGCATGTGAATATCGGTTGGTTTGCAGCATTAATGGAAGGGAGAGAGGCTATGTTATGCTAAGAGCTCTTTGAATCAACGCAATTCGCCGATCAGTCACGCGAGGCAATATGAAAATGCCACATAATCGTTCATAGTCTGATCCCAGACACAAATATCACAAAACTAAAGTAAATGGAAAATCCAGAAATGTAATTACATTCATACATATTACATTAGTTTTATAAAACAGCCCAAAAGCTACACCAAAAATTAGTCATTTGACTCACAGGGCGGAGTTTGAAACCATAGTCGAATCCGTGTCCAGTGGAGGGGACGCCCATTTGATCGTACCAAAGGCGCGCGGGTCCATATCGCCACGGTGGAATGTCCGACTCGTCGTCACCCTCCGGCTTCTCCTTGTCGTCCAACGCCGCTGCGTCCATCGGCCGCATCAACCGTAGCTATATTATCCATTGCGTTTGACATATTCGATCATTCATTCCTTTTTCAGCACAATATCATAAATCTTTTTCCTTACATCATCATATTAACCAATGCTCGATGACAATAACGTAATTATGTAATTTTTTAGCAAGACTGCGAGAGAGCAGAATGAGTACGTAAGCTCACTTTTGACGTTAAACTGTAAAAGAAAGACCGACTCGCAGTTCTTCCTTTTGACGCGATCGTAACGTGCAATGCTGTAACGATTAAAAATGCCTCAGCATTTTAAACGTCATTTAAATCTGAGAATTACTCTCGAGCGGAAAGAATATAATATGTAACTATTAAACAAACATTCAACACTTTCCCTCATCGCGTAAAAGAAAAAGTTCCAAACCCTCCTATGCACCGGTAACATAATCCTATCCTAAGCTGTTCATACGGTAAACAATACTTCAGTCCATTGCAAAGTATAACGCCGAGTACCATCACGGACTGTTTTATCTAAGGACAAAATTGCGTTACCCGCCCTATATGTAGCATTAGAATATTCTCACCTCGTCGTCGATGGCGCATTGATCTGGAGGCGGCGGGGGAGCGAAGTCGAGCTGCAACGAGTCCTGTTCCGCTTGGGACGCAACGGCTTCCCTGACAGCTTGCGGCTCATCCGACGCTGCTCCGGAGCCCTTCGAAGTGCCACTCGCCGTCGCGGCCGCAGCGGCAGCCGTTCGTTTGCGCGCCGTTTTGGCACCCCACCAAATGTGCGCCTTCGACGACGATCGGTAGCCGGCGCCGAACAGACGCGAGAAGCGCAGCACCTTGTCAATTTTGAACTCAGGGAAGAACTGTCTACAATGGAATAAGAACAGTAGAAATTGTTGCATCGCGGTTTCGATTATAAAACTATTTCGCTTTCATAGGTCACGTTTGGCCAGTCCCTCATTTTCGATCTCCTGCTCTTTGTACAAGACCAAAACCGTTTGTAACGGTAATCGCTTGTACTAATCAAAATATGTCGGTCTCCATTAATCGACACTAACGTTTACCACTGTGTTTCGATAAGCACACCCGATGGGATGGGAAAAGTACTGCTTAATGTCGTTACACCATTATTTAACAGCCGTAAGACACTAAAGTAAAATAGCAGCGAACTGAAATATGCGCTAGAGTTCGCGAGCCTATATTTTGAGCGAGGCGGGACAGGGAGCTTTCAAATTATCATCTTACAATCCACTTATAATACAAGAATCATTGCATCGATGGCATTTCGTGCATCCATAGCCGCTAACATAGACTACTCCCAACAACTAAGTCAAAATATAATCATTTTACACAAAAAAATCAGCAGCAATCCTGACCTGGGATCGACATTTTTAATTCGCTCATTGAGGATGCCAGACAAGGGGGCGTCATCTCGTTCAGCAGGCGGCACGAAGGGTTCGAAATCCGAGTGATCCCGTTGTGATTGCAAAGGTTCCCATTCCACCTCGTCATCGCCATCGTTATCGTCATCGTGCCATCGAACAGGAATATTCGCATTTGACTGCCGATGCGCTTCGATCAAATGCTTTATTGCAACCTCTTCTGCAAGATTGTATTTTCTTATTGGAGAACAGCTAACTGCTGACAAACGGAAAGATATCCAAGCGAAATGAGATTTCCTTCTCCTCTCCTACCCAAAGAAAGGTAATAACAACTGCGATTGTTAATAGAGAAGAAAATGACAATTTAAGTGCAGATATACCCTCGCTTTCGTCTGAATCGCCACCTCCGCCGTCATTTGATTCTTCCCCGTCCGCATCGGAGACGAAGCCCTGCTCCATTTCGTCATCCATATCCTCCCCGTCACGATCACCGCGTAAATAATCAGATGCGTCTTCTTCGTCGTTCATCACTCAATTGCTTTCATCCTCGTCAACGACTCCGTCTTTTTCGAATTTCAACGAAATCGGAACGGGTGAACGCGGCGCGTGAAACTGGTAGTATTATATAGGGATTGTGAGAGCATTAACAAACACGAGTTAATAATGCACTCTTGGTTTGTCCAAAAATTCTGTCTGGAATACTTGCACATCAGTGTACGGTATCTGTGGTAATTTAAACACGAACCGTCTGCAGCAGACTACTTTAGAGTTGTCCTCGTTACCGTCGGTGGACCTGATTTCGGCCACTTTTAACGAATATTCGCGATTACGTAAAAATTAAAGTTTGTAGTAAAAAAGTAATGATAGGAAGCGATTACTAGAGTATTAAGGAGTATATATACGAAATTTCATGTCAAACCGATAAATATTCGCGGAGATATACACTATGAAAGACGCGCACCTACGCCATTTAACGGCAAAAAGGTGGACCTCATTCCGGCCACTTTGCTCTTTGACAGCTTCTCATAAGTTTCAAATTCATCCAAAAAATTCGTTCATTCTACCAAATGATAGCTGGTAAAAAGTTGATTTCAATGATATATCAAGCTTTAATTGAAACTGATTTGTTGAAAAGTTATAATCAATAGAAATTTAGCACTATTTCCCGCGGAAAAAATTGGTGCGAAATTTGTGTGNAAGGCATCCGTCTTTGCTGTTTACTTGAAAATACAGCAGAAATTTGCCGATGAGGAAAATGAAGACGTATGAATTCGGTAGTATGAATTCCGATCGCAAGTTTCTTAATAATGACGATGTTGGCTATACATGTGTGATGTGGTGAACATGTTTCTGTTCATGCGTCAAGACCGTCACTGTTACCCATGTTAACCGTAGGCAACGTCATAATCTTTTCTCTCAAAACGTTTGATTACAATTCAGCTCTTGTATCTCGCATTTTTCATATAGAAGCTTTATTTGTTGCACTTCGACGCCAAAATGAAATTCAATCAATTGATCAAGGCCAGAAGGTCAAGCGATCAAAAGTAACACAGAAAGCAGTCTCAACGGGATTTTCGAGTAGCCGTTCCCAAAAGGCTCAATTATCCATTTAAAACAACGCTCCCATGGCAGCTAGAGATTAGAAGTATGGGTGAGGTCGATATTCAGCGAAGGTCGCTCTCATTTCGGCCTTTCCCATAATCTGTTTCTGAGATGGAAGCGTTGTACTCAAAGTAAAAAGAAGCCAATAAGGGGACGGATATTCGGAAACAACGGACACTTTCAAGCGGGGGCCAGCTTTATAAGAGTAAAGTAGACGCAAAATGTAGAAATGTAATTACATTTCTATATTTCACATCTGCATAACTTTTTATGAAAATGGCCCCTGGAAAAGTGGATTTGCTGACAATTGACGCAATCCGGTAGTTCGAATGATCAACAATAAGTTTCGTAGTGGAACAGCTTGCTGGCCTTCACTCCCAGTCTCATATACGATTTCGATTGAATTCTCTGCATGAACTTGACATCGCGCGCCTTGCGAACAGCCATTTCGCCTGAAAGAATGGGAAAACAGTTCGAGCATCTTCAAGGTATTAGCATGGGTATTTTACAACATCAACAGTTTCTAGACCCCATCTCGCGAAGCACTGCAATACGGTTCACGAATGGCAATTTGAATAAGTCATATCAAGCCGATTATACCCTTTTTACTTTAATAAGGATACTTTTCTAATCAAACGGGGCACTGTCCGATTCAATGGGGACATTTTTCATTTTGACGTGACTTGAACAGTGTTCTTTTTGATCTGGAAAGTGGCCTTATTAAATTGAAAAAGATATCAAACAATCTCAAACAACGAGGAAACTCAGAGTCAGAATATCTTCGAATTTAGCTTAAGATACTCCGAATGGAATAATTTGAATCCTAAGCAAATTTCGGGTAAAAGAGGAAAGAAAACTGACCGGTGGTTCCAATCCATCCGAGAGACTTGTACTGTCCCATGACCTTCTGAATAGCGTCACGTCCCCTCTTCTGATTGCGCGTTTCGGGTCCTTCGGGCTTCAGTCGTTGTCTGTAATATCGCATCAGCTCTCGGTGACCAACTGTTGCGCCTGAAAATTTTGAAATTTGCATATAAAATTGAACTCAGATAAAAAGTGCTCACCAGAGGGAAGCTGCAACTGCCATCCACTGTCATCCAGAAGTTCCACTGGCGCCCGCACTTCCTGATCGCCTTGTTCTTCAGGGTACATCGAGCTGCAACGCAAATAGTCATCGATCAATATGACGAATATTTTGACAACGATCTCTTTCGGTTGATAAGTCTGTGAGCAGAGTTCAAGAATGCATCGAAATCTATTAAACAACCTTGAAATCCTATACAAACTTTCTTTGATTGCATTTCCCATTCACTTAGAATCTGAATCGATAAAACGCGAAAAACTAATTCTGCATGAATGCATCGTTTAGGCCAATTTTTTCTTTTTAACTAGAACTGCCTGTTAAAGCTTATAAATAATTTAAGAATAACCCTGACAAAAGAATGCCAAGAAGATCTTGACAAATAATAATGCCACAAGTAAGTTATTCCAAAGATTCGTGTTCAACTGCCAAGATATACAATATTCCTACCTGAAGTCGTAGTAATCGGCGAGTTCGAGCATGTCGGAGCCTTCATGCGCCGCGCGGCAGTGTCCCTTGTCTCGCATGTGCTTTTGGCACGCGTCCAGCGACCGGAATCGTCGTCCCCTCTCGTTGCACCAAAGGCACATGAAGCCCGCGCCCACCTTCGCTCCTAAAGAATTATACCAATAGTAGCGATCACGCTCTCTCTCTCTCTCACGCACTATCGCATCCCAATTCATCACTTCTGCATTCTAATAGAAAGAAATATGGACAAAATTCAATCCAAAGAGTTATAATTTATAGTGAAACATCCTATATATCGGAGTTTGCAGAAGATTTCATTATGAGCATTTTATTTGATATGAAATCATCAAATAGCTGATGTCTTCCGTTTTTGCTATCTTGTATTAAAGTATTATTCGTGGTAACCAAAATGGATGATTGTGTGATACTTTGAATGCAGTCCTATTTTTCGCCGCTTGAAACGCTTATGTGACGGGTCGGTAAGATAAAGCTGAGACATCAGCATAGCCCGATTGGATTATACTATCCAGGACCTGCATTTCCCTGATATATGGCCAAGTCAGCAGCTTTCACGGATCCCCTACACTTAACATTCTCTTAGTACATTGCGTCAAATCGTCTAAAATGTTCGAGAAGTTTCAGGAGAATGAACGAAGCTCATCGTGCAATTACCAGGAACAAATAATTTCTTATTTAATTTTTGCTTAACAAAGTGTTCACATAACAGAAGTATATCCGAGGGCAAACAACCCCTTCACTTCCCAGTTCCAATAAATCGCCATACCAAGGTATTTGACGAGGCCGTCAAGATCGGAGCAAAACTCGAGGTCGGGAATGTAGAATCCGTGTTTCTTGGACATGTGCTCGAGATTTTGTTCGAGCGTCGACGCCTGCGCGAGACAGAAAAGACACGTATCGGATGGGATGGCGCCCGGACGTTCGGTGAGGTCCATCTGCTCGTCATCGCTTTCGGCGTCCGTCCATTCTCCCTCTTCTTCTCCAGAGCCATCGGCGTCTGCAGGAGCAGCCATTTCCACTTCGGTGACTGCTTCCTCTTTCTCCTGCAGAATATAATTATGAGATGTTTCTTACGAGAGCGCAGAGATAAATAAGCACATTTAATTATTCTATTAGCTGCAATTGACCTACTGCTCACAATCACAAACTGGTGGACAACTCGAGTTTAAGCCGAAGGCTGAATAGCATGACAAGCACTTTTCGCGAATTATTCTTGGCTTGGATAGATACTTTGCTTGTACGTATGAGGAAATTCACTTCAAATTGTATATAAGCCATATAATGTTGCGTTCGTTTTATCTATTTCTCTACTAAAAACTGAACAAACTGACCTCTGCAACTGTCTTGACAGCCGCTTTCTTCGACGGTCTTTTGGCTTTCGGAGGACCGTCTCGCTCGAATATGGCGGCCAACTCCTTGTGCTTTTTCGCGTTTAAATGATTATCGTAGGCGTTCTGCGACTGGAAGGTTTTGTTGCAGGATATGCAGCGGTTAGGGACAGCCTCCTGTTCCGACTCTTGCTCCACCTAAAAAGCGCTTTAGAACAAATGCGTAGTTGGATCTAAACGAACTTTGCCCGAGTCTAATGTCACTTTCTCATATTAAACGGTCTTTCATCATAATAATTCGTCATTTTTGTATTCCATTTCTTCAAAATATAATTCTTATTGTGTGAAGAAATGACAAAATTCAATGCAAAGGTGGCAAATCATGCTAAAAGAACATGTAAATATGCGCTCAACTTTCACGAAAGAGAAAGAAAGATTTCCAGCCGAGTAGTTTTCTTCAGTTTTGTTAAAATTTAGAAACTGATCTTCACTCTTTCAAACAACCGACAGGACGCGAAAGTAACGCGTATTACAGTTTTTTACAGTGTCAATGCGAGCCCGCATACCTGCGCACGATGAGCGAGCACTCGCTTCTGGAATTGTTCCGCATCGATTGGAGGAAGTTCGGCAACCTGCAATGAAAGAATTTCAATAATCGAATGCAAATTGTTCACTGTCGTCTAAGAAGGGGAAGAGTGCTGCCATGCATTACATACTGAGAACATTAAATGCATTAAACTGTATCCTTCAATTCCCTCTTTCTTGAGCTAAGTTTCAAAACAATGAAATGTTGTCTTCCTTTGTATATACTATTTTCTATATTGATTTGATTTGGTTTATGTCCTCTTTGACGTGAAAAAAGTTCTTTTTAAAATGAAAATGTTACAATCGACTGTTTACTCGAACAATAATATAAGCAATGAAAAGTTAAGTATAATTACAAAAAATGACTGCTAAAATGGATAGTCATGAATAGTAAATAAATGTGGACAATATTAACCTTGCGCTTGAGGTTATAACGATGCCAGTCGGTCTTGTAGTGGTCCCGCTGAAGTTCGCCGCGCGCGAACACTACGCGACATGTGATACACGTCATCCCGCTGCTTGGATCCAAAGCCCCAGCCATTGTTTCTCCTTGATCGCCTGTAAGACTTTTACAATTAATAGCTGTTAAAAAACTTGATTAGGCTGGCGTTCAATTAAGTTTCTCTTGCGCATTTGCCATGCATGCAATGTGCGATTGAATGGTGATCGCAGTAGACTGCTCAACTTATCACCTGCCCATTATTCAGCGCCCCTGGCGATCGCTAGCTTCACATTTCGCCACGTTCAACGTGACGCCGATAACAAATGATTGTATGCGAAAGCATTATGAACAATCCACTAGAAAGCCGATCGATACACTACAAGATAAAGCAATTGTGTACACCCGCCATCCGAGCGAGACACGCAGCAGAGGAAACTGCCTCGGCAGCAAGTCGACGCTGATTGAATTGCGCGCGAAAAAAGTACTCAAGCGATCCGCTTCGAGTTTCATCGAAAAACACGCGTCGGACGGCGGAACGATGGAGCGCTTCAATCGGGCAGTTTTTCGGCCCTCATGGTCGATAATCGAAAGAAGAGCACTACACAAGAGGGTCGCAATACAAACAACGACCAATGGAACAACGGGGTGCGGCCAAGGTACAGCGGATCGAATCGGTCGAGTGAGGCGAAAGTCGATTAACCCCCCGGCTGATTGCCGGTCCAGCCGGCGTTCAACGGCAATTCGATCCGACCTGGCCGTCGTTGCGCTACGGCTGATCCGTCGACGCGCCTGTCGACCAGAGGTCGTCATCCGCGGTCCTACCGCTTTACGCGCGCCGCCCTCCAACTGACAAAACCTCCCCGTCCCCCTCTCCGACGGTAGCGGTCTCTCTCTCTCTCTTTTCCTCTACTTCTCAACTCTGATTTTGCTGCATTAGTAGATTAACAGATGTCTATCGCTGCATTCGTTTGATTTGCGCGAGCTATTGCGTTGCTATCGTGGAGAGCGTAGAGTGTGGCAGTGTCTGCATTAGATTACTGAGGTAAGAATGAGGACTAATCCGGTATGTCACGCTCTGACAGAGACTGTCTGAAGAGAATTTCTCTGCGCCTGCGTAAAAAGCAAACGCGCCAATGCGTAAACGAATGTCTGCTTTTAATTGAAATGATCTAGCTTTGAATTCTTAGTCTCCATGCTTAAAATGCTTATGCTTAAAGCGCAGAAATTGACTATTGTCTGAATGAAACACTAGCTTTAATGGTAGGCCAATGACGACTACTGCAGCGTCAGATACCATCCGCCACTCTTGCTAACTAAACGGCGTCTCATCCCTCTCATTCAATTCATTTCAACGCTAATAAGCCTCCACTATAATCTGATCGATAATTCTAATTTACATAAAACAGAATTGAGCGCGAGATAGAGCGTGCGTGACAATCGAAGAACAGATGCCTCAAAATTTGCTCATAGCGCGCATAGCGTGCATGACAACGACTTCTTTAGCGAAAATATGTCCGACCAACTGACGGTCGTCTACGCGAACCCAGAGAATCTCTTCATGGCCGGGTATTCGGTCGTCGGCACCGTTGTGTTGACCGCCCATAAAATGATACGAGTCAAGCAGCTGTACATCGAGGTGAAATGCGACGCCAACACTGGCTGGGTCAACAAAGCTTCCGACAAGATCTACGAAAGCAGCGAGGTTCTGACTTCAATTATTTGTCTTGGCTGGGGCATTATATATCCTTTTCAGTTCAATAAGGACACTTTTCATATTGAATTGACTTGAGAAATGTCCTATTTGATTTGGAAATCGTCCTCTTTGAACTGAAAAGTGTCCTTGCTGAAGCGGAAATCATACAAAATTAACTGTAATTCAGAATTACATGACCGAGAAGATAGACATGGGAGTGGTGAACGTAACGCTACCACCGGGTAAACACGGCTACCCATTTCGCTGCGCCATTGGGACAAACTGTCCGAGCAGCTTCGAGGGGGAGTATGGAAGTGTACGATACGCGACGCGAGTGGTGCTGGCGACGTCCGAAGATCCATCGGTGACCCTGGTGGTTCCATTCACCGTGTTAGCCCGCGTCAACCTTGGGAACATGCCGAGCGCCAAACGACCGATCGAAGCAAAGGACAACACCGACTTCACTTGCTGCTGCGTGCCATTCGGTCGCGTCAAAACGACTATCAACTTGCCCAGGAGCGGCTTTCTCATTGGAGAAGTGAGGAGGTTTTTGTACTGGTACGTGGACGATATGACCCAATCTGGCAGGATTGCGTTCGAATACGCCACACGCGCATGCACAGCATATCGTAGTAAATCGATGCTTACGCGTGTGGCGTGTACTGACGTATACCGGCCGGATGAAAAGTATCGTCCACTTACATTCGTATTATATCATTGCTACTTTAGTGAAGGCACTTTGCAATTCAATCAGGACGCTTTCCAAGCATTTCAATGTGAGATATTTCCTGGTTCATTTGGAAAGTGTCTTTATTAAAAGGGAAATGGCATAAATAAGGAGTCGGCTGACTTATCATGAGTGGATTTACAGTTAAGATTGCGTACGAAATCAGAGTTCGTGTTTGGGAAAAGATTAAAATTCTGAGGGCTCTGAACTTTGAGTTTCTGATATTTCATAATTAAATCATATTTAATGGTCCTTTAGTACATAGCTAGATTCATCAAAATAGAGAATGGTAATAGTTGAAAGATGCTAATAGTGCAAACAGTGCAATCGCGCACAAAAACAAACTCGCATAGCGACCAGGTCATGAATCGTAAAGTTAATCCGACGAAATATAAAAAAATAATTCATTAATATCAAACGTAAAAGGTAGTTCGCCTATTCTCAAAAAGATGAGTATGTTTTCAGGAAGTCCCTATCAGAATGCGCATCTCGAATGAAAGTCGAACAAAGATTGATATGTGTCGCTTTATGTTCGTCATAACAGCCCGATCGCGAGCAAGGAGTCGTTACGAAAACGCCGAAGACACCAAACTACGCGAGTACATCATCGAACAAAAGGATGTAAGACTAAATCTCTTTGTCAGAACGTTACAGAACGATCTGTTTTTCTGCCTCTTCCACTTTCACTTATACAAATTCAGACCTATTCCTGACAGTCTTACCTATATTCTTCATTAGAATCGGTTTGTTTAGTACGACTCGCTTACGCAGACCAATATGTCAATCTAAGGTAGAGGATAAGAAAATGTCTCTAATTTTGCGATATACAGCTCCCCATAGTTTGACTTTTAAAAGGAACTGCGGCCATCTCTGTCCTTTAGTCATGTACGGTGGATTGCTATCTGCTAGCTACTTATCGTTTCAAATAACGGGAATTCAAATGGAGAAAGTACAAAATGAAACATAATTATGGTTTTAGGCGCCGTCAGTGCCACCGAGGTGCGTCCGCTTAATAGATGACTGCACTCTGAAAATCCCATCAAAAGCCGTGCCAACGTTCGAGGGCCGTATTATCGGTCTCACCTATCTCCTCCGATTCACTGCCAATCCTGGTATCGAGGTGGAAATCCCCATCATTATCGCCACTTCCGACACCGAAGAGCGACATCAGATTCTCTCCGATGAAGGCTTCGATGAAGGAATTCAAGAAGATACCTCTATTGTATATTGTTGAGATACGATTATCTTATGTGATTCGATCATTTGAGAGAAGTATATGACCGTTACTGGACTTAACCGTGATAAGGTCGTTTTAAATCAGTTGATATAATCAGCCTAAGTGACGTGAGCAAGAATCCGCACCGAAATAGAACATTCTAGAATTTAAACGGAAAATATGACAAACGAACTCACCACTCATCGTTTGACTGGAGAACTTGTTCAGAGGTGAAGTTTTGTCGAATTTGTTCAGAAACGACGATTTAGTAGAATTCAACCGATCGAAGAGGAGCAGTATGCTGATTTACTTTCCCAATCAGCAAAACAGAAAGAGGCCAATCAACGAAAGGGAACAGCGCCTTTAAATCGGCCGTACATCCGCACGTGCTTTCGTAGCATTGCACAATCAACATTACTTTGTTATTAACAGTAACTGAGTACAGTATGCATCAATTGTGCATTTCATACCAGAGAAAGAAGAGCGATCAAGATTTGTAACTTCAAAGAATTTATTTAGTTTCTTTAAGATTGAAGCTTATTCATGCAAAGCGGTGAGCTTATTCTTAATGGAGCATCAAAAAATTTACACAAGTTTTTAAGTAAATAAGGTCTCAAACAGAACAATGGATGCAAGCATTTACGACATTTAATTCGACAAAAGTCGATTGGGCGCGCGCGGGTGTTAGAACCAGAACGGTGGTCTTCACCGTCTCTTGTCGCCGAAGGTTTTATTCTGGCTTGTTTTATGCAAACGAGAAGGAATCATGGACGCAAAATCATTGGCAGGGTCATCTTCTTCATTTCTTCTGCCTCCCCCTCCTCCTCCACCTCCAACTGCGGCATCTTCTGAACACAGGCCGACTGTCAGCTATCGTCCGGAAGAACTCGATCAGCAGAAAGTGACCCAGCCGCTCATCAATTACGTTGAGAACGTCCATTTTCCTTACATCAACGACTTTAACAACTACGAGCGGATCGTTAAAATTGGACAAGGAACTTTCGGGTATGTCTCTAGATGCTCTCTCTTCAATCGTTATTATCTCGTATTTTATGGTTTGGCATGGATCAAGCTATCGAACCAAAGCCTAGTTACTGATCATGAAAGTTGAATATTATTTCATTAACTATTTAACTAGGATTCGTTATACTCTTCCAAAGTGTCGTATACAGTCAATTAGTTAATCTTTTGCGTTAGCCTTCTACATTATTATAATTTGTGAGCAGGTTTCTTATTAATACTCTTTACCACCTTTCAGCGAAGTTATCAAGGCCAAATGCAAGAAAACTGGCAAAATTGTCGCTTTAAAGAAAATATTGATGGAAAATGAAAAGGAAGGGGTAAGAGATATTGAATTTTGGAGACTGTTCTCATTTGAAATGCACTTTTTAAGTTTCCAATCACGGCTTTGCGAGAAGTGAAGCTGCTGCAGCGACTGAAGCATCCAAACATCACAGAGCTGCTGGAGATATGCAGCAGCAAAGGTACGTTATCAAATATTGCCGAAGGCTTGCAAATGCTTTGATACCTTGGGGCGCACATAGTCAAAACTGTTGATCAGTAACAAAAAGCAAAACAGCATCCTAGTTGGCAAAGATAAGCTCGCTTTTTGGTGCTTCATCATTGTATTTCACCAAAAATAATAGTTATTTCTTGGTTTTTTACGTGCGTAAATTGATAGAAAAAAGCGCCGTCGACTTTTAAGCCGGTTTACCTTATTCAATCAAGTACTTCTTGTTACCTATCGAGCAATTTTGACTCTTTTATGGCAAAAATTTGCTATTGTATTGGAATAGAATTGTACGCCCTGAATATATACTGATGTTCTTCTGATTTTCGCATTCATAGAATATTATCTCTATATATATTTTTCATCATTTTGTCAGATTTTACCAGAAACCCGCCCTTCAATCTATACTTTCCCTTTTATTGCATTTTTTCCTAATCAAAGATAGACTCTGGAGTACAAAAAACAAATAGGGCTTCCGCCTGCTTTCAGTTTCATGATTAGACATAATCTGTCGCCACGACGGAAACTGGTGTATAATAAGGTAAAGAAACTATTTCAGAGCGGTTTTTCGGTTAATAACTGATACATTGTTGCCATATCTCGCTTTGCGTCCAAGTGTCGAGATAATCTGAAATAGTAAACATTTTCAGCGACATCATACAATCGTGGGCGCAGTACATTTTATCTTGTTTTCAAATTCTGCGAACACGACTTGGCCGGATTGCTCCACAGCGAGTCGGTCAAGTTTCAATTGCCCGAAATCAAAGGACTCATGAAGCAGTTGTTGAACGGGTTGGTACTCTAATCCTATATTATCTTTTGTTAACATGTGTCTGTATAGTCAAAAAATTTCGATCAGTAACAATTTCCAAGTAAAAGAGGATGTTTTCCTATTCAAAAAGAACGTTTTCGAGTCAAATAAATACAAAAAGTGTCCAATTTAAAATTAATTTGTACATATTGAATGCTGGACTGATGTTTATTCGCCATGCAGGCTGTACAAAATTCACATGTCGAAAATCCTGCATCGCGACATGAAGTCAGCGAATGTATTGATCTCCAAGGATGGCGTGCTGAAGCTGGCCGATTTCGGTCTGGCACGACCGCTGATCAAGGCCCTACCCGGCCAGCCGGACCCCTGCTACACCAACAGAGTCGTCACCCTCTGGTATCGTCCCCCTGAGCTCCTACTCGGTGATCGCCACTACGGCATCGCCATTGACAATTGGGGCGCAGGATGCATAATGGCCGAGCTATGGACCCGGTCGCCAATTATGCAGGTGCGCGGATTTTATCAGTGATATTGGACTCGTGTTATATTGCGGGCTTTAGCCGAAGTCGCATTTAACGCATCGATAGAGAATGGGTCGATTTCATATCGTGCACTGTGGGTAAATTCCTACGTAACGCAATGCTAGAGAATACCCGCAAATTACGAATTTAGCTAAAGTATGCGATATGAAACCACCCCATCATCAAAATTGTGACACAGTTAGCGAACAGCATCGATTTTGCATCTCATTTGCATTTATAGAGCTTGATGCTCACCTTGATTGCTTGATTGCAGGGCGAGACGGAGCAACAGCAGCTTACACTGATCTCCCAACTATGCGGCAGTATTAACCCAACCACTTATGAGGATTGCGACAAACTGCCGTTGTACGGCAAGATTGATCTACCGGCCGGTCTGCGAAGGAGAGTAATCGAACGCCTCCAGGTAGGCTGATGCTTTTGGCGACATTCCAAATGCTCGAATTGTTAACAAGCGCAGTATAGTTTGAAGTGACCTATTTATTTTATGTATGTTAAACAACATCTCGACTTAGGGCCTATTAAAATTTATGTGGGTTGCTTATCAAGATATGTAGAGTTTTTCGGCCACTCAAACAGGATACACTCTGTCATGAGGTTAATAGTTTGCAACTTTTGTAGCGCAGGTTATATATTCTTTTCTCGATCTTCCCGCGCGTACCTCGCCTCCATAGAAAGTACGATACTACCGTTAGTTTCCAGATCTTAAATACGCCAAAATAGTACGATGAGGGAGATAGAGATTAAAGCGCACGAAAATTCAAAATGTTAAACATATTATTGAATTGCCGAGTGGGGCCGATTGGTGTAGTGATCTAAAAAAACCATCACTCATAACTCATCAGTCTCGAGGACGCGGGTTCAGTTCCCGCTGAGGGCGGCCCCTCACCCAACCAAGGTGCTCATCCCTCCGTGGGTCGGGGAATTGGTAGCAGCTATGCTGAGGTGGTTTCCACAGAGCCACCATCCCGGTGACAGGCATGCGACGGCCGACCGGGTATTCTACAGTCGCTATCCTAATGGCGGGTTCATACCCACCAGCAAAAAGCGGACACTGCGAAAAGCGGTACAAACGCTAAAGAAAAAATAATTATTGAATTGCCGCAAAAAATGCTCTTCGAATCGTGATTGCGATTCATAACGTTATATTATTGCAGAGTTACGTAAAGGATGCCGCGGCTTTGGATCTAATCGACAATCTGCTAGCACTGGACCCGAAGAAGAGAATAGACGCCGACAGAGCGCTTAATCATCGCTTCTTCTGGACTGATCCCATGCCGGGAGAGCTGAAGCGGCTCATGTCCACCCTCCATCAGAGCATGTTCGAATATACTGCCACCAGGGGCCCCAAGCGACCCCATCCTCAACAACCCCCTCCCGCCGCCCACTCTCATGGGCAAAGTGCCAAAGTCCCCGCTTCACAAGGACACATGTTTGATCGGGTGTTTTGAACAAATGAATCTCTTACCTTTTTATCTTCGCTTTGCGATGTTTGATCATGTAACTTTGTGCACGCATGTTTGAAAATAAAGGCGCTTGTTTTTGTGTTCTTCGACATTCAGAGGCATATTTCATGTTGAGAAGAGTGCGGGAAATGTAGCGAGGTAGTGAGTGTGAGGGGGCGTGGTGAATTTTCCCGCGCATATCGTGCCTGACCAATCACCGCGGTTTTAACCGAAGTTTTAATTTCAACAGTTTTACAAAATAAGCCCCAGATGCGTGTGTGTATTTGCCGCCAATTTGTGAGCGAGTCGCATAATCTAATCATCCAAATAGTGAAAAATTTTGTGCTTCATCTATATTCTTTCCTTTACCCATTTGCGAAACCAACTCGTGAAACCCCAAAAGTCCTTTGTACTCTTTTCACCTCTATAGTGGTATTTTTTAAATCAACTGGGACGATCTCCAAGACAAATCAATATGAAAAAAACTTGTTTGATTTAAAATATTTCTCCTTTCGTTTGAAAAATGTCTAAGTGAGAATGGTACTTGTTTACTTTGCTTCGCGCGCGGTTTTTTAGTACTAGGCACTAAAGTTCGATCTCGCGAACCCCTGAACAGAATTTGGAGTATTCAATCAGTTTCCAATCGAAGAAGGGTCGACAGCTTTCCCATTTGATAATATCTTGGTTGGGATATTTCTATTTCTTCGCCCGAGCTGATTTGAGTCTCACAACGGAATACCGTATTTCTCATGCTGATTGTACTGCATTTTCGTAAAATCTCCGCCGAACGTGACGACGATTTTCCGATTCATCGCTCTCAATTGCGATCAGAATGTTGAAATCGACGACTGAAACTGACAAATGGAAAAAGAGTTCGTATGATTCAACTAAAATAATGATCTATTCATGATTATTCGGAGAACCGCGATGGGAATCCATGGAATTTGGGAGTACATGCAGGAGAATCTCGAGTTTGTCGATCCTGCCAGCCTTGCTCAGCTTCGTCTTGCCGTTGGTTCGTTCGGTTTTTCTTCTGCATTCCGAGCAATAATTTTGCGCTGACAATTGAATATAGCCATTTTATAACATAGAAAGTATTTCCAGGCGGTCACGTCAATTGCCTCACCTATTATTAACAGAGCACGATGCGAACAAATGCTTTTTTAATCAACTTATGCAGCGTGAAAAATGTCCGATATTTTGCAGATGGCAGCAAGTGGCTGAGCGAGTCGCTCATAGGCGACCACGCCGCCAAGTCCGAAAGGGCTCCTTTGTCATTTTTCTACCGGCGGTGTCGTCAACTCCATGCATTACGCATTCAAATCGTTGTTGTATTTCAAAATGTCAACTACCTTGTCGAACGTCGCATTGATGTAAGTTCTATTTTATCGTCTTGATTTCATAGGTGTCAGAGTGTTTATATAAACGACGCATCATGGTATCTTACATGAACAAACTGCGGTTAGATGCTCGTTACTTGAAGTCGAAAGCTTGCTCTTTTCCTACTTTGAGCATATTAGCGCATGTTTTGCCAATTGTATCGAGCTTCCTAAATGAGCTTTCAGTGGTTCTCACCTTTATCAAACAATTATCGCCACTCTATACTTGTTCTGATAATTCTGTTAATGAAAATATACTCATCTAACCGGAAAATAAGGTTTATTCTTCTGACAAAATCTGATACCCGTTGTTTTCAGGATGACAATGCGCAGTTCAGTCACTTGAAACTCGGTGATGGTCAGTGCCTGAGTCNGATCGTCAGTGCCTGAGTCCCATTCGATCATATCGGTCCAATATCGATAACAGATCGATCGAAACAGTCGGTCGTCAGATCGTTCAACTGCAGGTGAGATAAGTTTATCC
Organism: Plectus sambesii; assembly: GCA_002796945.1. Lineage (NCBI taxonomy): Eukaryota > Metazoa > Nematoda > Chromadorea > Plectida > Plectidae > Plectus > Plectus sambesii. The sequence continues at coordinate 23,717 of NIUQ01001493.1, forward strand.
GATATATGAGCGAGAAAAGCGGTCGCACAAATAGCAAAAGAGCGATATATAAAAAAGGAGAGCAACGGAGGACAGAGTAGGTACTGTTAGTGTAGATATCAAGAGTATACTCGAGTACAATATCACTACGGATATCACCCTATTATCACCAGTCCTATCGCATCCCACGACAAAACCATTGAGCATTTTAGACGTTACTCAAAGAAATGGGTGTGGCAGTGGTGTCGGCGCGAGGTGACTCGTTGGCGCAGTGCGCGTGGATGGAGACGAATGGGTTGGTGGACGGCTGCATTACCGACGACTTTGACTACCTTCTCTACGGCGGATCGAATCTCTATCGCGTAGACTTCGACTCGACTGATTCGCAATCAAATACACCGGCTGTGTATCGCCTCGCCAGCTCCACTCTGATCAGGGAACATGGTACGATATTCTACTGTTTGTTAGTATGTCGTGTGGAGTTTTCTCCGAAAATACGTCCAAAACAGCCTTATTTCATTTCGATACTACGCTCTGCTCTCGAATGCGGATTATGGGAGACAGCAGGTTCAAAAGCGACTTCTGATTCCCCTTCACCTCAACAATACCTATCTCACTCACATGCAACTGGTGTTTCAAATGAAAGCAAGACTAATTGGGCTTTTCGGTTTTTTACATAAACCCGGTAGTTGAAGTGTTCCACCACCGCGTTATCTACCCCATGTTTATCAAGCAGCTGTCACAGAAATCCTCAGTTAACTATACTTTCCGTTTTAATTGTTTATTTGCGCTGAAAATACTTTTCTAAACAGATCCACAAACATCAATCATATTAAATTTTCTCAATTATTTGCTCGTTGATAGCTGTTTTAATTGTCGATTTAAAATATTTTTAAGGACTGCATCGCAATCGGTTGGTGGCATTAGCGCTCTTAGTGGGCTGCGATCAGTATGCTGGCATGGACAACATCGGCTACGTGACGGCTCTCGAAGTACTCGCCGAGTTCTCCGAAGATTCCATCGAAGACGATCATCCCCTCGTTGTATTGGAGCGATTTCGGTGCGCTTTTATCCTTTTTCTGGTTTTCTGTGTTCATCCCTGCAATTTATTTTTAACGAGTGATATAGGGAAATTTTATTAGTTTGTTCTCATATGAAAGAATCATTTTATTATAAGACTGAAGATATATGACTTAGTATTAGATTTCGAATCGTGAATAGCTGCGATGATTGTTGACCTGTAGTGTTTTCATATTAAACGTTGTTCAGTTTGCTATTCTAGTAGAGTTAAAGTGCGACAGATTTTTTAGCCTGTTTCCATCAGCGAAGTAATCATTAAAGCATAAACAAAATCTATTTTATAACTTCGTATCAGTCTCCATCTTTGACTACTGGCATCGCGATATCGTTTGCATTAAGCGCAGTGATAATCCCCTTTTCACGAGGAAAATTCGCGTTCTGATAAAATAGTAATAAAAATACCGACAATTTATGTTTAAATCTGTTGTGCTTTTTCCCTGATTGTGGTCGAATTTTCAGAGCATACTGCTCGGGTGAGATCAGTCGAGTTCAGCCGACGGATAGTGAAACTAAGCTGAACTTGCGCAACTCCGATTTTCACTTTGCTTGCGGTTTCCCGAACGCCGGCGTTGTCGACATGTACTTGAAACCTGACACTAATCCCGACATTACCGAGCTGCAACTCCAATCCCCGGCTTGCAACGATGCCAACGTTCAAGTAACGTTTTCATTTAATATTATTTTTCCGCGCAGCACATGTACTATACTTCTCGTGCGACCGTTCGTTCGTCCTGTCATATTGATGCGCTGCGTCATCTGTCTTCCATTTTTTCTCATCCACGGAATAATGAGCGCTTGCATTTCTGCATGTTAACAAAGAACGCTGAGGATATTGATTATTGTTGCCATCAGTTATTCTCGATCTACTAAATTTTTTAAACCTCTCCAAGACACAGCCTGTATAATAAGAGATAGTATCATTCAATAATAAAAGAGTTCATTTTTATGAGAAAAAAGCGGTTTATTATGGGCTGATCGCACTGCGCTCTCAGGGCCCTATTTCATTAAAGCTCTGCAACTGAAATCTGAGAAAAGTCAGCTGTGTCTCTTACCTGTAACACTAGGCCATAAGCGACTGAAATCTGATACTCAGCTAAATTATCTCAGATTTTAGTGACTGAGCTTTAGTGAAATAGGTCCGAGGCGAGTCATAAAGCTTTTGTTTCATAGTCACTGATCAGCAGTGTTTGAAACAAATTATTCTTCAGAAACTCTTGGCGGGCATGGAAATCGTACCCGAATTGCCTCCCGAACGACGCTCGCAGCGGAGGACTAGCGCAGAGGTTTGAATTTGACTGAATTTGTGTGGTTTTGAATGTTTGAAACAGCGTGCTGCTTGTTATGACTGAATATGAAGCGGCAGAATGTTCGCCTGAATTTCTTTCTAAACGCCTTTAAAGATGGGAATATGCTTATAGCAAAGTTTTTCTTTGACAACAGTACGTCATGTTCGGGCCATGTTTATATGCCCAAAATAAGACGTATTACGCTGCATGTCAAGCAGGATATTGACTTCATTCCAAATTTTCATAAAAGATAAAAGCACAAGATCGTAAGAATTTTCTAATCATTAAATGTAGATGCCATGTAACTTAAAATAACATATTGTTATGCTTAATACACGGAATAGCACATCTTATTTTAGTATAAACAAGTATTAACAGGAAAATTAGCAAATGTATAAACGAGTCTAGATGCTAGTATAAACACGTGATTAAAGTACGATTTGATTTGCAGACGCAAGCGAAATTGAAGCGCTACTTCGGCGTGCGTCGGCGTGGGGCAGTGGTAGCGACTGCTTCGTCGAGAAAGGAGGCCGCGGCCTACTCGAAGCGCGCATGGACGGCATTCACGAAGTTGAAGACTAAGATGCGCACGTACAATCCAGTCGTTGCCCTCTCGCCCGCCTCTCCCTCTACGTCGAAACCGCCTTGCTTCCCCCGCACCGCTGTTCAACCCGGTACGTTTTCATCAGAAATTCATGTATAGGAAAATTCTTTTATACCGGTGTGTCGCTTATATTGGTATTTAGTTTATATTGATCAATTTGGTAGGTCCTTCAAGTACCGTTATAAACGAATTTTATTGGTTCGGTTTTTCGTTTGAGTAGTCGCAATAGTTACAAAAACATTTTATATTCAAAATTTCACGACCACAAACACGAACAAATTATAAATTGAATGATGCAGACTGTTTCGAAAGTCGATCGCGCTTCTTTTTATAAATTTATGCACATAAATAGCCAGAAAAGTGTCCCTCTTAGTGAAAAACGGTGTTTAAGCACCGAAAAGCAAGTTTATCTAGGACTAGTCGGGTTTCTTGGCGTGCTGATTACCGTAACTGCGGCATAGAGCCTAGCTGCACTCAGCACTCTTCGAGAGCGACTCGCTTTTTGCTTACATACAGGGTATCTCAGAGGCTATTATTAGGTACCGCCTACGTAGTTACTTCTAGAATGTCCTGTATTTGCATCTCATACCTGCAATCCTTTCAGCTCTTCCAAAGATAATCATCTGCAAGAATTCGTCGTCGGGCGCCACCCCGCAGATCGTTGAGCTTACGCCCCTCCGAAGGGCGCGCGACTCGAAACTGACGGCGGAAAAGAGAGTCGACAGGCTGTCTCTTCCCCATCCCAATCACAAATGCACTCCTATCCAGCTCATTGATCTAGTCAGCAATTCCGGCTAGATCAATATTTCATATCTTCAGTTTGCACTCATTATCATTTTCGTCAGTTAGAAAAGTCAATTTTCATTTCCCTGAGATTATGTTCAGGCGGGAATCTCTCTAATTGCGGCTATTTTAAATCGTCCGTTGCTCTTTATGTGTGGGATATTATTTAAATATGGTCCCACAACCAAATTGCGCGATCAAACCTTGTGCTACGGTACTCTCTACGGCGTTTTCTTATTGAAGAGGGAGTTGCTAGTTTAGCGCCGCTGTAAACAATATATAGCCTATATGACGTTGAAAAATACGCCAGCCTATATCTCTTGGCTTCTTGCAAAGGAAGTGTGTTTTACTTTTGTCGCGTTATTAAAGCCAAATATTCATTATTCGTCGTCATCAATCATCGGGAATAATATTTCTGGCCATCTGCCAAAAAATAATGGACTGGGTATTTCGCAATGTCATCATCCTGTTCGCGGTGGCGCTATCCTCATGTATATCAATAACTCGAGAAAGGGTGTTTCAAGTGGGCCTTTCATTGTAATTGATACGAATTTGACAGCTGCATTGTTATCCGCGCAGCTGCGCGCAACTGCTTGCCTCCTGTTAATTAATTTTGTCGATTATTCTCAACTGAAAATGCTCATCATTGCTAACCGGCTGATATACTTGTGAAAGTTGAATGGCAAGCAGTACTGCCGTAAAAGTACGTGACGGGAAATAGTACAGAGACTCGCTACTGCGTGGCAAGGAAAGAAATTGACTTTGCCAACGATACGATTGAATTTGGGGAGTCAAGACCGGCATTTCGGTGACTAAGGACATGAGACTTTCCGGAACTTTGAAGCTTTGCGGCTCGTCCCATCCAACTCTTTAAGCAGAACCTAATAATTTTTGCGTACTATTTTCCGTCAGGTAATATTATGGCAATGCTAGCGACAAATTGAATATGCGCAATCGCTGGCGATGTGAAACGAGAAATGAAACCTCAAGTGACCTTTCCGTGTTCGGTCCAATCGAAGCTTTACGCCCCTATCCGGTTTTTTCGTCGACTTTGTGTTTGCGTTCATAATTGCCGATCACTTCATGCGCTCTGAAAATATCTTTGATGCGGTTGTGACGCGCTTACACTGTATGTACTCGTCAAATTCTGCTTCCTTCTTTCGCTCAATCGCTTTCATGCTCTGCTGATAAGAGCCTGATTGAAGTATGTGCATGGTAAATCAGTGGTATGTCATTCTGATTACATGCTCGTTTGTGTGGTTCGTATTTTGAAAATGTCTTTTGATTTATGGCAAAATAAAAAACGTTGTTTTAAGTAAGCTCCCTAGCGTTTGTCCCGCTGAATCGCAGGGTCCGCTTTTTCGGGACCTTCAAGGAAGAAGGCCCCTACGAATACGACACGTGCTCTTCCGATCGGCCGTCGAATGCCTGACACCGGGAGCCCAGTCAGAGATTGGGTCTTACTTGCCAACCGCGGCGGGGAAACGAACCAGTGTGCGTCCACCCTATGACTCATTAGTGAGCTAGCTCATTAACCACTGGACCACCGCGGCGGCGGCAAAAAAAAATTTTAAGTCTAAAAATGATAGCTTGTCTGATAGCTACCCCATTGACGCGCTCTTCTTGACAATTGCGACTATTGTTTAATAGTTTATACAATTTCACGAAGAGACACTTTCCAAATCAAAGAGGACATTTTAATATTTTACCTGAAAAAATTTTCACTTTTGACTTGGAAAATGTCATTGTTAGAGCGAAATAGATATATACTATGCTAATGGTCGCGCCCCTGGCGGCGCCACGGGTCGAAGCTTTGGAAGGGGGAGATTTAATTGTCTCAAGGGTCATTGGTGTGTGTACTTTTGCTCAAGCTAAACCTCCCCTGCTGGCTACAGCATTTACGATTACAGTAGCGACCTTCCGGAGTTCCAGCAGCGATCTGCTCTTTTTCCTTCAAGGAGCAAAAATATGATTTCCATAACTATTGAGATGTCATTTTTGAGGAGACAGCAAAACAAGGTCGAAGGTCTAACAATATCATATAAAAATATGGTTGAGCTCGGTGCGCTCTTGTCTATTCACATCGCTCGCTTGAAACACGACGAAAACCAGCCTGTGCGTCGCTCCAATCGTCACATTTGTTTTGCATGCACGTTCAAAGTATAGCGCTCATTTGCGGTACGCCGCAAGCACAGTTTTCGCTGGGCGCAAATACGCTAGTATTTTGCTCATGAGTATGATCCTTTTGAGACTCGAATAGCGCATTCGCTATATGAAGACTGTTTTCGTTTTCTTTCAGCACTAACAGGATATTGCTTCGTGTTCCAAACAAGATTTTAAATTTTAAAGGGGATGACATAATGCAAACATTTCAATAAAGCCTTCTTCTTTTTGTAAAATGTTTAGCGACTTGGCAACTATCATAACAGCGACCAAAATATTTACAATAATATTACAGCGCTTTGTTCATTATCTTCGGATTCGGCTCAAGTTTTTGAAGCCGACGAAAATTTGCGCCGGTGGCAAGCCGGACTCGACGGTTTGAAGATTGGGCGCGTTGCACACTTTCGATAGATTGCCTTCTTCCAAGAACTCG
>NIUQ01001494.1:0-29852 GCA_002796945.1 Plectus sambesii
TACATATCGTCGTATCTGCAATATATCAAAGTATTGTCAAAATTTTCCACAGTGATCTCTGTTATAAATGGCTGGTTGAAGTATGCATGTACTGAGTTAGAGTATAAGTTCTGCCTTTTTTGTCTACTTTCTACAAGCTCTCGGTCAGTTTCTACAAGTAGGGCATTGAGCAACTGCCGCAAAGATGAGACTATGGGCCGGTTCCATAATCGTTTCCTAAGTCATTCTTAAGTTATGCATTACTTAAGCCCATTATGAAGCATTGCACTTAGTATCGCTATGAATTACCTGAGTTTAGGAAACGATTATGAAACCGGTCCTGTCATCAAAATAGAGAATGATCATGTTCTTAGTCAAAGTTTCAAGGTTTCGTATTATAATATATCTCAGTATTAAAAATGAACGACATTACTTATACAGTGCAACCCGAATAAGTGCACAGATTTTCGATGCTTTTTCATGCCCCAAACTGTTTTCGCCCTATGTTTTGTACATGATCCTAACCCGGATAAGTGCACAAAATTTTCTGGCCGGATCGATGTGCACTTATCCGGGTTTCACTGTATTAAGAGCGTTAGTATTTGATATTAGAAAGAAACATCAAATTATAAACAAACTTTTTGAGTTTAGACGACCACGTCCAGTAGCTAGTTGGCAGCTTGCCAGTGGGATCCTCATCAACCGCTTGGTAGAAGACGTTCTTTTCCACGTACCAAATGTACAACTGCAGCACGCCCATCAAGACGAAATAGGACAGCACGCAGATGATCAAAATCTGAATTCGATATAATTATTAGCGGGAAGACATTGTCACTAAAAATTTTCACGAACGAACAAAAATGATGATGAACTGAAAATGAACTCTTGCCCTCAATGTCTTAATATTAAGTTTTTCGATTTGCAAAACTGTCCGAATACGTACATAAGCCATGTAAAAGAACTATGAATAGTATTAATAACCAAAAATTTGAACCCCGAATAACGGCGATATTTTGAGTTTTAACATAAGAAATTTCGTTTTCTTAACTTCTTTAAATCAGAGCAGGCCAATTTCTTCAGGGCATTGAACAGTTGCCATAAAGATGAGATATTTTTATCGAAGGAGAGGGTGATTATGATGCTGATTTAAGGTCAACAGTTTTTGTATAATATTTCCGAAATTGAAAAAGAACGATATTATTTGTTTCAATCGGATAAATTGGAACTGAATCGTCTTGAGGAATATGACAATAATGTGCAGTATAACGCACTGGTCGCGAAGCGGGAAACGGATGAAGATAATCCCAGACGAGAGCGAAACCGGCGAAGCACACGGCGATGAACGAAATGAATAGACGGCCATCCGTCAATGAGTGCTTTTCCGACCAATCGAACTTCTTGGCCAGCGCCTTCAATGAAAAACAATCGACTCACTTCGAGCACTGTGATTAGCAACGGTTATGGTAACAGTAATATCATGTTGAAAATCGACGCTATGCCGAGATTCTATCACAATAAAGAACCATCAGTTACTTGAAGAGCATGAATTAGATGGAAAGTAGAAAGCTATCAAAGTAAAGATTTAACAGATATGTCGTTGAGACCATCATATATCGCATGCTTTAGATAAAGTCGAACTTAACGCAATGATAAAGCATAGCTTATAATTGGGACTTGATCAAATATATAATATGAATCCAGGTCAACGATCAAACTATCAAAAATAAAGCTAAATGACGCTTGCAACCACAATTTATCTGTTCGTTTGTCAAAGCGGCTCAGCAAAGGAGAGCTGCATGCAGAAGTGTATCAACATCAATCGGGTCTTTCGAGTCAAAGAGCAAGATCAATTTTCTTTCTCTTGCATCGATATGCAATAGGCTGGCGGATATAATACTCATCGCATACAAACGAACCTTTTTAACAGCGTCGTCAAGCGCATTCTTCACAGCGTTCGAATCCCACTTGTTCACACGCACCGGCTCTACTGACTTCTGCAATTAGTCCGATTCAGTTTAAAAGAACTGTGCATTGACGCCAAGTAGAATAAAATGACGACTCAAACGAACCTCTTCATCCACCATATTTGCTGACTGGAATGAACTTGCAGACACCCAAAATCAGAAGTGACAGCAAGAAGAAGCTAGGAACAAGAGGTTCAAAAATAATGCTCTTCTTCTACCACTGCTATTTCAGTTCATAGGCTTCTAGGCTGCAGTGAAGTCTGACAGTGTACGGTACTCCATGCAAACAAGGCCACGCGTGCTTTCGAGTCCTGAAAGAGTAGCACTACATGAATCAAGACAACTGCGACCGTTTCGTCCTAACGAAGCGATAATTACCCATAACTGGTTACGGGCTTATTTCAGACAAAATTTTAGATATTTAATTCATCTTTTTTAGTTCTCTTACGGCTTTAGAGCTAAGTTTGGACACAGGCAGAGCATTTAGAGTAATATCGCCACTAGCTCTTCCGAATCGAATGACGCGAGCGTTCATATAAAATGGCACTTTTGAGTAACGTCTCCACACCTTTGTTCTGCGCAGTCTTCGACGAAGTTGTATTCGTCACGATTTCGATTTAGTGATCCGGTTGAGATTGTTAGAGTTGATAGGTGTTCTGTTTTGTCATCGAGGTCAAAGCGGCTTTTTCACCAGTTAATTGTTCGATAAAGTTTATATTGCCGACTTTCCTCAACTCTTTCACTTTCGTTCACTTCAACGCTACGCCTTCATACAATTATTATCAAGTGAAAAAGCAACCAGGAGAAGATTAAAACGACATGGCGGACGCTAAAATCAATCTTAGTCTCGGTAAGGACGCAGTAAAACATTACTTCACTTATATCAATTGTTCTGTATATCTACTTTTCTGCCAAAATAAAAAATATTTTGTATAACTAGGTTAAGTTGTATCGTTCTTTCTGCTTAGATATAACTAGAGCAAGAAATATCTTGAGAAATTAACTGTTAACAGTGTTATGTACTTCTTCATGCTTGGCTATTTGCTCTTTTAGCGTGGTATGACGCTGGATCATATAATGTCGAGCTCTAAGTTTAATCAATTTTCAGATGAAATCATCAAGAGTAACAAGAAAGGCGGCGGCGGTAAGAAGACTGGCCAGCCGCAAGGTCTCGCTGCTAAGAGACGTCAAACTGCTTTGGTACGTTTTATTTCCATGAATATTAATGTCCACTTTACTGTTATTGGAGGCAGTGAAGTTCGTCCCCTTGCAAGATTGTGTCTTATTGACAGTTCGTACCTGCTAGAGTACTGTAATTATAAAGAAAACTACGTTTATGTCTCAGTAAAGTAATGTATCGTATGGAGTTTGCGGCTACATGTGACAAAACCGCTTAACGATGAGTAAATGATAAGATATGTATGATTCGTATGCAGCTAAAAGAGATGTTCCGTACATTCTTTTCAACTAGAGGTGACCACAGTTTTTCATTGGTGTAATGAAAAGTTTGTTGTGCACCAACAAATTAGCGAATAATTTCAGCTGCGTCGTCAGAAAACTCAGCAGAAGGGCGCTGCGATGGGCCGAACGCCTGGCAACAAGAACATCCGCGGTCGCGGGCAGTTTCGCGCTCCGCTGAGGAGCGGTCAGCCAAGCGCTCTCAACGCTTTCGCCACGCGCAAACTCGTTCAGACGCTAGTCAAGGTGTGTGCGCAGATTGTCTTACTCTTTGCTCTCCGTTTAGTACACTAAATTTTATTGTCTCTGAGTTACATACATGGCTGTGGGACTCGACAATGTACCCTTTTATACTTAATTTCATAAAGCGAAGTAACTTTCGATTTCGCGGTCGCGTAGCATACTAGATCCTATAACGAGTGCACTTTTTGTAACACTAGAGCGGCAATTTATGTTCTGCATGAATCACAGTAATTAGTCGTACCTTTGTTATAAGGCTGTGCAATTGCTCCTAATATTCTGGCAGTGATTTTTTAAGGCTAAAACGTATTGTTTCAGAAAGCGCTGACTCAGGGACGCGTGGCGGGGCGCCGTGGCACCCTACCGCTTAATCGGACGCCGATACGACAGCGGATACAGCTGACCAATGTAAGGCGTCGTCTTCGTAGCGCAGGAGGCTGATGAGAGCTGACAAGGGCGCTGGCTTGAAATGGCTGAGATGTGAAAGTGGGCCGTTCTCTCTAAGCTCCGTCCCGACGAATGGAGTGGCGCAGTCATACGCTCGGCCGCGGTTGCGGCGAGTATAAGATTGCTTCCACGATCGTTCAGCGTTGCACGCCTACCTGGTGTACACACACGCGTCGCATCTTTATGCACATCTTGATCGAAGAGAGGCTAGACCTCCACGCGTCGACCGTGTCTCTCCTACGTCCTCTAGCTGTTGTTCCTTCCGTCGCGCTCTCTGTCGCCGTCCTAAATTTATCCCAGCCGTGCTGCACGAACGACCGTCTTCGAAATGCTCCACTTCTAAAGTTACCTTAGCAAGTTGTAATTGAGCGAGAAGAGGACATTCTCGGCGGTGCGGTAAGGGATATGTATGCGACGAGTCGGCTGTGGCTGTAATGATAGCAGCACTGAATGGATGCCTTATTTGAATGATTATGTTGGAGAAGGAAGGGCGAGATTGGACGGTTTGTCGAGCTTTGAACATGTCGAAGTGATAACATTATCGTATTTGTAGGAATGTTCAATGATTATGTTCCATTGTTATCACATAATCATACAACGCCCTTCATCTTAATTCATCACCCTTGCATTCATTTTCGTTGAGCTAGTGTTCTGAATGAGTGCAAAAGTGACGAACTATGATGAAAGATCGTGTATCTATTCAATTTTCACCAACATTCAGTACAAAGCGTCGATTTCGTCAATTTCTTCAGTTAGCAGCGACCGAATGTCTGTGCATGGGACTAATGTTCGCTTCAGACGCTGAATCGTACGATGACCGGTCGTGGTCGCGGGCGCGGCGGCAACATTCGCGGACGAGTGGCGCTGAGAGTTGGAGGACGTGGACGCGGTAGCGGACTGCGATTGGGCGTCCGGGCGGCTCCCTTGACCACCGGCGTGAAGGCTCGACTCGGCTTTGTAGCTCAGAAGAATAACCGTCTGAACGCCGTCAACCAGCGACGCGGTCTCGATCTTCCGGTTTGTTCACGCTTTCTTTACTCTTTTTCTTGCTTCATAGCTGTTGCGTCTCCTTTCGCCGTTACTATAAGCGCAATATTTCATTATTTGGCGTGAAAAGCAAACTTTGCTACAGCGAGTACATCTGTACGTTGTACTCTGTACATTGAACCGTGCGTTTTTTCAGCTGAGCACTGCGAAGGTCATGGGACGAGGACGTGGACGCGGTCGAGGAGGTTTTGGGCGTTTGGCCAGCGATCAAATCGTACAGGAGCAGAACGCGTACGTTGTCCTCTTTCGCTATGGTTGTTTATTTTAACGATTTTACTGATTCCTGATTGCTTTTGAAAGCAAGCGTGATTATCGTTGTTAATGCTTTTTAATGTAAGGTATCATGATTAGTGTATGGTCTTTCCGAATCACGCACGGCTGATCGTAATCGAAACAATGATCGATTTTCACTTTCGCAAAATTCGTCATTTCGGCATATTTCAGTTATCTTGATCCTACCGCTGAATTGCGAGAATTTTTTAACGACCGTTGTCGTTGTCACCCTCTTTAACTGACTTGTTCAGCGACACACGCTTGAATTCATAATTTTATTTCAGTGTCCGTCGTCAGCAGCAGTCCATTCGCCAGCAGCGCCAGGCTCAAGGACAACAGCGCCGCTTGCTGACCAACAGAGGTCGCGGCGGACGCGGAGCCGCTGGCGGATTCTCCACCCAGGGCTTCTCTACTCAGGGCCCTCGCATTCAGCTCATCTCCCCTAGTCGACGCATGCAGCAGCAGGTTGTGTCTCCGGTGGGTGTTCGAATCGTTTTATTGCTTAACCAGCTGTGTTTCTCTTGCGATTATCGCCGAATGCGATGGCGTTGTCTTTTTGCATTACTCGATGGGCATGGGGATTTCGTTTTCTCGTTAAGCCGCTAAATAATGAATAATATTATTACTGATGAAGAAATTTGGAGAGTAAATTGGCTTTGTTTTTAGCGTGGCGGCGGTCGGCGCGGTCGCGGTGGCGCAGCGTACTTCGACAATCCCGGCTCGTCAGGATTCGGTGGTGGCGAAGTGCGCGGCGTTCGGGCCTCCTTCAGCAATAGCCAGGTTCGTTATCATTTCACTTTTCTTACATCGTCAGTTATCATAATTCGTCACTCTTGGGTGAAGTTTTTCAATCTCGCTTTTACTGTCGCTGATGCAATCCTATATTAATATCGCCAATAATATCACTTGATAAATATATCATTTATCATAAGACCACTTATCATTACATCACCTAATACAATATCACTTTCAGACGGGCACGACGTTGAACGACCGATTTGGTGGCGGTCGACAGCAGGTTCGCGTGGGTCTGAAGCAGCAGCGTGGTCGCGGCGGATTCCGCGGCCGTGGCCGTCGCCAGATCATCGATTACTGAAAAGTACTGAGAAAAATTGGACGTTCTATCGTCATCACGAGATCGCTTTCTTTCCTCGCCACACATGTACATGTTGCCGTTCTTTCAGTATACGCTGTTTCGTTCTCCTGCGATGCCATTTGTGAGCGTTTACGTGTTTTTATCGGATGCTGTATGTAACCGCAGAGTGTCCTTATCCCGAAGACCAGGTTGTATGACGCCGTTGAATTCGAGCGGTTACCACGCGTGGGAAAGTTAGCTCTTGGACGTATCTAAGCTGAGATGCTGCTAAAGCTCGTTCGACCCATACGGTTATCGCTCTATTTCTCCATCGTCATTCAAATTGACCCATCCGGAATACTCTATTTTGGTCACATACGATACACTCGCCGTATTCTATGTGCCCCATCCCAGCTGGATATGAAATGCTTGTTTGCATCTGAGAATATTCCAACCATTTGGCGTGAATGCTTACGTTTATATTGCGTGTAGCGTTATCCGTTTAGCGTTAATTACGAATGTTCGTAACTATATGTCGCGAGTTGTCTGTTCTGCCATGTGTACTTTGTTTCTATGCAAAGTGAGTGTAGGACTGTCGATGGAAGAAATGTACATTCACTTTTTGGCTACTATCACACATCTTAAACTCACCATTGGAGCAGTTAGCCAGATTCAGGCTCGACTTTTGGAACTGCTACAACAGTCGATAGCATATCGCAGAACATTTGCTCGCTCAGCCGAGAATCGCTTATTTTTGCCGCGAGAAATTGACTTGCGCAACGAAGAGAGGCCTATTCGACGCTACGCGTACCGCTATGCTCATCGAAAAAACGGATAAAGTTACGAGTTTCACATACAATACAATCCTATTGCAATCGGTATTCGCCTGCTAAACATGCGAAACAGTTGAAAATCTGAGTAATCACATCGACTCAATTCGGGTATGTAGGCAAAATTCCGGCATGGAGAACAAGCTCGCTGAACGTAGCTGACAATCGCGTGGCGTCGCATAGCCGAAATCGCCAAAGAGCTTATTCCTGTTCGTTTTCGACTTGCAACCCATTAGCGCCAGGAGACGCCTCAAAATGGACTGCTCTTAGATGCGGTCTAACCAAATACTGCATAATTCCGATGTGTATTGAAATAAATGAAAAAGCAAATAATAATTCAGATTTTATTGCGACATGCAAATACACAATGACGGCGATGAGAGAAAACGGGACACGCAAACAACATAACAAAGCGGTCAAAGGTAAGAAACAAACTAATTATCTCTGCATTTTATTTGATCGGGACGTTGCGCAGTGTCGACGCGGTGATGGGCCCCTTTCCTTCAACTTCCAGTGGGTGACCGTCGTATACGACTTGTCCGTTGGCAGACACGGTCAGCAGCTTGCTGACTGGTTCCCATACTTTCGTCATTGACACATACATGTCAGGCGATCCTAAAAAGCGAATGAATAAAATATATGATCATTCCATATCTACTGGCTTCTAAACTTTAGTTGTCACCGCTGCTCACAAATTAGCAGCTTAAGTTGGTTTAATAGGAGCTGAGACCAATGTCATACAAATAATTAAAATATAAAAATGCGATGATAGTGCAGATTTTGTGATGATAATGCAGAGAGATAATTACATTTCTACATTTACATTAGCTTTATAAAAACGGCTCCTGGAAGAAAGATGAAAGCAATAAAGGCAAACCTGAAAATTGCTGACACACGACGCGGTCGCCGGGCTGGCTGTTGGCGGGGGGATCGAGCATCTCAACCTTCTCGGCCGTGGACGCGCATAGCACCATCGCTTGCGACGGCTGTCCACGCATCTTTGATTCTTTCACATTACATAGTAGCACCGCCAATCGGTTTCCCACCTGCAATACTGCTAATTGTGTTCTATGGCCAAATTTGCCGATCAGGACCAAGAAATCTTAGACTGAATAAGATAAACTGTTTTGTGAGTTGATAGCTCTCCTTTCTATCAATATATGCACTTAGAAACGTAGAAACGACTATCGTTCTTGGTTAAAAAGGGTGTTTTTGCAGTGAAAAGCGAGATCATCTTCATCCACCACGGTGACTGGTTCAATTTCATGTTACTAATCCAAAAAATTTGACTATAAATTAGTTTCTTCTCGCCTACCTTCTCAATAGGCACATGTTTGACGAGACCGGAGACAACTGAGCGATGCTTCCCACCAGCGTCGCCGCAATCGACTTGCTCAACGTACAGCGAGTCCGCATTCGGATGTTTATCGACCGACACAATTCTCCCCACCCGAATGTCCAGACGGCTCACATCCACTGGTCTATCATCCACTACCGGCTCTGGCTTCTGTTTTTTCCCTCTCTTTCCAGCTGCAAGAAAGAATTTTTGAAGAATGCTTCACTCCATAAAAGCAACCAATGAAAGCTAAAGGACAGGAAAGAAGAGATATGTAAGCGAGGGAAAGGAGAGATAGCAAAAGCTTGCCTGCAGCGTCCGAAGCGGAGGTGGCCAGTGTGCGAGTGCAAATCCCCAGTCGAGAAACAGACAATCGTAATAGCAACATGGTTGCTATTTCTTAACTTCTTTACTTTGCTTGCCAATTCGACTTTCTGCCAATTTCAATCGCAGCTAACGGTTAAAATATTAGTTCAAATAAACGACAATGAATACGATGAAAGTACTGTAACGCTATACGCTCATGTTATCGTGTCGAGGCGTAATGTGAGAGTCTGCAGCACTCAAGGTCTCACGATTTCTGCGTCGCTCTGTCTTTGTAGTTTTGAAATCGAAAGTTTCAGATCACGCTAATTACTATTTTAAGCTTAGAATATATATAAGCTGAAGGTTCAATTAAGTTTTGCGTAAGAGTACAGCTAGCATACGGATGCTTGCCAGCGGTACTTCAATTGTGCATCATGAGTAAACTTTGCTTTGATTAGCATATTATACCTGTTTCGGCTGACCCTTATTTAATCTGCTTATGCTTTTATCTTCTAAACTTCTTTTTTTACAGCTCTCTAATATATCGAGTTGCTCTTTATTAAATAGTACTCTGGGGTATATTGGATTCAGCGGGAGTCTCGTTCACATCCCATGTGGTCTAGTGGTTAGGATTCGTGGCTTTCACCCACGCGGCCCGGGTTCGATTCCCGGCATGGGAAGTAACTTTTTGCTTCAAACAACTGTAATTATTTTGCATTGTCAAAAGAAATTGGCATTGAACTGCCTAATTTTTGATTTGTTGTCCGTGTCTTACGGTGTCGACGAACATAATTTATTTCTTAGAACATACTGAACGCATAGCAAGTGACGTTTCCATTCCCGTGCTGACAGAAGTAAGTCGTCTGAAGGACATATGAAAACTCTGATGTAGAGCAAATTACACCAAACTTTCGCAGCAAGACTCTCTCAGCGACTCTCTTTATCTCTCGTTTGGTCACGGCCGTATCATTGCTCATTTTCTAAAATATATATCACGTATTCTGCATTTGGTAATGTTAAGCAATATTATTATACAAGCAATGGCTTGTTAAAGAGCGATTTATTTATGTGGGAGGGACCTGGCTACTAATAATGGATATCATCTTAAATGTGTGGCCCTTGTGGCTTCCACAGCGTAGCCAAGGGGGCAAATTAATCTTAATAGCTGCTATGGCTTCGTAAGTAACTGTGCAAGATATGAAAAAGGAGATTTGAAGAAAAAGCTGTATTACTCTTTTCATTATCCGTCTCAGTCGTTCGCTACTGCACAGCGGATCGTAATTGGCGTTGTTTGGGAGGCTGAAAGTAGCATTTGAGGAGCTTTGAGTAGCGTTCAAGGCGTGTGCAGTCGCGATGCTTTGGCCGGCGGTTCGAAATCTTCGTCGACGGAAGCGACACGGATCGTTACAGTTGCAGCAGCAATCGGTCGTCTGCGCCCCGTAAATAGCTTGCTTCTTTGGTTGACGCAGTGGTACCAGCGACTGATACTGAGCGGCGCCGAACTGTGCCGGGCAATAGCACCCTCGCGAAAACCGCGATTGAGCCGTTACCGACGAAAGAAATGCAGCAATCGGCAAGAGAAGAAGGACAATTGTCGTTTTCAGCGACCATGTACACATCGTTGACTGACGGTCTAGAATAGATATTGTGTACATTTCAACAGAATTTTTTGGGCGTCTCTTTGGGCCCTATATCACTCCATTTTAGGTTTAACATTTTTCAAATTAAATTTTCTACATTTATTACTATCTTCTCCGCCTTTATTAGCCAACGGTAATCACATTTTCAACCGTCGAAATTCCTAGGGAACAATCCAATGCTCAGAGCTATCCTCAGTTGTTGTTTGCTGGATACTATAAATAGTGGCATTCATTAAATTCTAGTTGCCTAATCGTTTGAATACGAACAAATCAGAGACAAAGCAAATGATCGAGTTAGTAAAATATGAGCGAGCCGATTGACTTTTCCGCCCCATCGATTGGTATTTATGGTGCCCCTGTTCACGCCCCATTGCCGCATGACCTGCCGAATGGTCGCACAGGTTGCGCGCAATATGTTTTCAGTAAGATAACAAACGGGGATTATCTGATAAAACATACCTGTTCAACGATTTATCTCATCTGACACCCACAAAATGTATGCAAAAACTGTTGTGTTTGAGAGTAAATGAACTGGAAAAAATTGTCAACATTTAATTTAAAGCGCGTAAACAATGACCCCAACCGTTGCCACCTGTAATATTTACGAAAATTGATTATTTCCATATTATTCCTGGTTCATACATGGCCTTTACGTAGACTGCAGTGCAATCTGATAAGTAATGACAAAAGATACTGATTTTTTGTTAAGTCCTTTCGAAACTTTCACCAGTTTTACAGCAAGAGTTCTGCTGTCTCAGGAGATGCTGCATCAAAGAAATATTCTGTGCGCTGTATAAATGCACTCTTATATGTCAAAAAGAAGTGTGTATCAAATGATCAGATTTATGCAATACATGTACTTGAAAACATAGTTCACTCGTATGCACGCAAAGTACCAACGTCTCCACGTTAATAAATATCGAAACTGTACACGAAGCAAAAGGGCTGGTTTGAGTCGATATTTGTCGACATCAAAAATTTCGGGAGATGTCCGTGACAGGGACCGAGAATAAATATTCGCAGGAATATGCATTCTTGGTAATGCAAACCGGGCTGACGTCAGATATTGGACGAATGACCCGGAGTCGTCGAGTCGGATCGTCAAGTCGAAGAAGCCAATGATTATGCAGTCATATTGACCCAGCTGAGCGTATCACCGCTCAGCGGCTTGGAGGCAGCCGTGCGAGCGAGAGGAACTCGCGAGTCGAACGATTTTCGCGACTGAACGACGATCATTACCGTTACTATCACATTGAGGATCAGGAATAGTATCAAGAACAATCGATTGAGTACAGCAGCCATCAGCTGCCAGTTCTTCGATACCTAAAAAACGAAACGCTAAGGCCGTTAGCAAGGAAATCAATGAACAGGACCGAGAATATCGAGAGAGAGAGAGAGGGAAAGAGAAGAGAACTGTCTGTTTGTGAGGGTGGCGTAGGGAAGATCGAGGGACCAAACTCATCAATTGTAATTGCATCAGTTGTGGTGATTGCAACGGTTTGGAGAAATTGGAGTTGTATATGACTATATTTTGTATTCTGTCACACTGCAGCGCTAGATTGATCCTTATAACCTTAGGGTGTAGAGGTAGGGGTAGAGGAGCCCCAGTCTGCCTGAATTCTGTTTCATTATAGCTCAGTTACTGAAATCTGAGAAAAGTTGGCTGCATTGCATATCTTCGATACGAGAGTATATACGGCTGAAATATGGTACCCAGCAATAATTTCTCAGTTTTCAGCGACTGAGCTTTAGTGAAATAGAGCCCTGGAGAGGTCAGTGGGAGGAGAGAGGACACCATTGGGCCCGGTAGACAGCTCTCCTCCGTTAGTCGAAAAGTAGAGGAGAAGCGCTGACCGCGTCTTCGCGTTCGAGGGCGCGGAAGTGATCGGCGATGAAGGAGACGTTGTCGATCATCCTTCTGATGACGTCAGGGTGCATTCCTCGAAGCTGCGCCAATTGGGTCAGTCTCATTTGGGCATTTACGTACTGCGCCACTGACAGGAAGTATGGACTGGCTCGACGCGATGACAGCGCGCTGGTGCGGCGTGAATCCACTCTGCTGGCACGGCGCGATCCCAATCCGCTTATCGACAATTCTCCAACGTCTGAATTTATTTTTGCACGCCATCACGATACCACTAACAAACACAGTTTCACTCAAAAAACTCTGATTTATAGAATGCAATCAACCTAATATATATTATGAATCGTTTTTCGCAACAAAGCTGAAAATTGTTCTAACATGACTTGCAAAAAATGGGGCAGTGAATGGGCGCTTTGAGCGACTTCTCACGCCCTTAGAGCGCAGCCGCAAATATATAGAAAATGGCATGCGACAATTATTGCGTGTTGCTTGGCAGCCACTTTTTCTGCGGAGCAACGGCGAATTTGAGCCACTCACTATTTCCCACCGCCTGTTTTTGCAGCAATTTTACGCCCTAATCCACCTTTTTCAGATATGATTTGCTTTAATTTTCGGATTTTCGCTCTATCTTCATCAATCGACCATGAAACATGAAATGTCCGAGATATACCATATCCACTTAAAAATGGACGCTTTGAAAATCAAAGAGGACAACTTTTATTACAAACTGGACACTATCTAAATCAAGTTGTACATTTTTCAGATTAGATTCTTTCTCTAAAATGAATTCAATAATGTTCGATGTTATCTGGAAAATGTAAAATTTAATTTTAAAAGTGTTCAATTTAGAGCGTTAAAGGTACATTCATGAATGAGCAATCTTTAGCACATTCGCAAAACGAACCAGATATGCTGCTTGTGAGCGAATCGTCATCAATATCGTCCGGAATTTTGATGCCCAGCACTGGCGGCAAAAATTTGATGAATATCTTCTTTGTCAAGCTAGGCATTGGATGAGTGGCACCTTTTCTGAAATAATCTTAACTTAGAGCAGCTCAAGCTTGAAGCACAAAAGTATTTAATTAAGCTACTAAAGTTATAGTACCAAAAACGTTTCAAACTCTAAAATGAACTTTGGTCAGCTTTTAATTCAGCATTAAGTGACTTTAGGACCTTTTGTTAAAGGGATTCATTAGGTTATGGCGTCATATTCTGAGGGTTATAATTTTTGCTGACAACGACGAAGCGAAGATAGTATACTGAAGAAAACATGCACTTCTACACTATTTTAAGACATTTTTTTCAACGTGCCCTCCTCCACTAGTCGGTTCTCTGTGAAGAGGATTTGACGGGAAAAGCATGTGCACATTCGATTCACAGTTCATGACACACCCCTCGCTTCAAATTTACACGTTCAGTTCATGTATTGACCTTTCAATAACTTCAGAAGATTGTTCTGAATGTCTGCTTAAAGCAAAAAGTATATACCATTTCCACTTTAAAAAGGGCACTTTCCAAATAAAAAAAAACGCCTTTTCCATATTGAGTTCATTTGGAAAGTATCCTGTTTGAGTTAGAACGTGTCCTTCTTAAAGTGAAAACGATATGCAAAATTAATGAAAGACTGTTATTGTAATTTGTTTAACACAGCAGCGTAACAAACGGACGGACGTGCTAGTAGTGCTGGCACTTCGAACTGACAAATTAACAATTCATGAACAAAAAATTCTGTTATTTTAGTTCTATGTACCTTCGCTGAATGTTGACTATGATGACAGAGACGATGATTGATATAGAAACGATGGCCATTGTAAACAGCAGATACTTTCCTATCAGCGGAATGACCAATGAGGTCGGCGGGATCAGTTCGATGAGCACCAAGTAAAAGACGGTCAGTGCCACAAGAATCGAAATAGAGAAAGTGAGTTTGTGTTCACGTCCTGGTATCACGAACACCGCCGTTGTAAGATTGGCTGAAATCAATCATTTAGTTTATTTCCATATTTTTCATTCAACCTCTGCAAGTGCGTAAAGCAAAATAATACCATAGTATTGAGTCAGATTGCACGCACATCCTTGCACAGCACAAGTTATGTAACGGAAACAAAGCGGAAGGGACGAATTTGTATTGTGATTAATGAGCTTCCCACTGGGATCTAATCGTTGCAAGAGAACTCTAAGATCCATATTACTGACGAGGAAATACGAATGTAAGCTACATCTTTGATTGCTAGTCTGTATTTACCACTAATACAATTGCTGTTTCATAAATGTCGATAAACAATTAAATTCAGAATTTGTTCAAAAGCATCGCAAAGGTCAGCTGTCGACTAGCTATTGCATTTTCACTACACAATAGTAATATTCCTGGCATCTACCGATATTGTCCTATATTGCTAACATTTTCAAATCGACGCTTGTATTCATACTTGTAATTTTTGGATAAATTCACGAATTCAAATACTTACCAATTAATATGCATGGAATAACCAAGTTTACGGTAAAAAAGAGCGCTTTCCGACGAAGCGTAATGAAGAATTTGATATCGATGTAGAACTGCTGACCGCAGCAGCCCGGGTAGACTTGCTCATATCGGCCTGATGTCGCTGTCATTAAGTCCCATTCAGCGCTTCTGAAAGTGATACACTTTCACCTTATACGTTAAATCGGTGAAAGTGATCACAGACTCTGGGCTAGGTTGACCAAGATAGTTTATGTAGGATATATAGGATGACGCCATTGAATAGCGTCACAGGTTCTATGAATACTTTTACCAGATACATCTAATATACGATAGCGTTCGAATGTTTTTATGATGATATTCAGTGTGACCCAAAAAATTGAGAATATTCTTATTCTGAGCGTTTCTCGGCAACCGTAACACCAAAAATTGCCAAAATCATATTAGAGATATCACTTAGTCATTGGGTGGGTTTCATATCGCGTCCTTTAGCTAAAGTCGGACTTTACGCAATGTTAAAGGATACGCGTTAAGTCCGGCTTTAGCTAAAGTACGCGATGTGAAACCGGCCCATTGACTTAGGGGTATCTTAAATCTAATTTTGCAGCGCTTGGTGAAACGCTTGCCGATAAATGCGTGAAATAAGAGTTTTCACATTTTTTGGGCCATAGTGTAGCAATCTGGGGCCTGTTTCATATACTGTTAAGTGCTGAGGAGTGAGAAATTGAGTGTCAATTTCACCTGAGCATCAATTTTGCATACGATAGTGCGTTGAAGACTACGCAAAATTGACACTCAATTCCTCAATCCTCAACAGTTTTATCAAATAAGCAAGCCTTAAAAGCTAAACTTTGGAAAATACTGGACGTACTCTTGGAAAAAGGCTAAACCCATTCCGCGTTCCAGGAACTGAAATTGATTTCCATCTTCATCAATTTTCGTCTCGATTTTGTCATCGGGGTTGGGAGGAATTTGAATCATGTCCATGTAGATACCATTGTTTGTCCATCCGCCAAATTTTAGGTGACACTCCTGCTCGTCGTAGGGGAAATATTCGATGTCGATCTAAATTAAATCGACTCTGAATGCGATTAATGTATAGAAAAACGTGTCATTTGCGAAACTCGGCCAGCGGTATCGCTAGTAATCAATACAGTTGCTCTTTGCAAACCGCATATCAGCTATTTGGCCTGCGCACTTGAAATAAAGTGATATTTGTTTTGAACTAGCCGCCTTCGTATCTTCTTTTTTAGAAGGTAAAAAACAGTGCTGAAGCGACAGCTGACGCCTGGAAATGCACTCGGTGCCGGACTACGCAAGGCGGCTAATGTGCTCATTCCAGCCACGAAATGGCGTGCGGTTCAAAGTGCTTATAAAGGGTTGTTTACGATGCACTAGAGGGAACTCAATACGCACCGGAGCGCTCGCGCTGAAGGCGTGACAATTGCTGTGAAAACCAAGCAGAGGCTATTGTCTTACTCTTCTCATGTCGCCTAAATTTCCTGTCTGCCAATTTGCAGTACCACCGCTACTGAACGTGGCAAACAATTAGCGTATGCTCGAATGAATTTGAACTTCTTCGGTATTTTGGGAAATACCGTATAACCACACTCCCCCTCCCAACATGAATTACTTCTTCACTGAACACCTTGGTTAAGCACAGCCGATGTTACATAAAAAATGACGAAGGATTGATGTCCGGATAGATGCAGTGTCTCAAGTTTGCGTCTAAAGCTGTACTTTTTCAAGCTCACTTAAGATGCAAAATATGTCGTTGGAGGAAAGTCAAAGGAGTAGTCGCATTTCTCTGGCCCCTACCCATGCTGTTATTTGCGACTCTGTGTCGCTTATACTTGAAGTTTCCAGTAATCAACAGAGTCACGCAAGTACATTTTAGAGGATAAAACTTGAACAAATCTGCACTTATCCGGATGCTACTTGTACTTTAGAAATGAATCAATCTTAACTGGGCAAAGCGATTTGTAAATGGATGGCGGCATCCAGATGACTTGACCGGTATAGTATACGACCGCTGGTGTCATGATTGTGATGTCAGGTTCGCCGTCGGCACTGAAAAACATATCAAACTTTGATCAATTAATTATTCACGCCAAATATTATGATTATTAAGTTCATTGCAAATAGTGCGCGCCTTACCACTCAATGTATTGTAAATCATTTAATGCGTGTGACTGAATAGAGCTCCTGGAGGATCTACTTTTCCAACTGCCCTGGGAGAGGGCTTAATTTGAAGTATGCTCTGATCATATGCGGTACAAATATCACTTACTTGTTGTATAAAATGATGTCTGGAATCCATATTTCAGCGGACGGTATCCGTATCTTTCTAATATTTCCCCACTCCTCTGGTCTCCATTTCAGCTTGTGATCAATCCATTGCTATAAAACGCAGGTATACCTTATAATTTTCGGCGTAGTCAACATGTACGCACATGTACAGTAAAGTAAACACGCAATAAGATGATACTGCACTACAAAATGGTCCGTTTGCGCCAATTGTACGAATAATAAACGCATTGGCTATCGTCTCGTTGAAAAATACGCCTATTCTTATACTTTATTATTCATTTCAGTTCCATAAACCATTGCAACATCAGGAGAGCTCACGGCATCAAAAGATACTGCAGTCTCGACTCCAATTTTGCCGACTTTAACTTTTGGAGTACCGATATTGGACTCGTGACGAGATTTCGCTTGATTCACGTTTGTGACGTGAATGCGTGATAAAGTTTTGCACAAGTTGGTAAGACCTATAATTTCTCCTGGACAACAACTAAACGAGAACAAACGATACTACGATAATTTCTGCATAATATAGGTACTGCTGGATCATTAGAATTCAAAGAAGAGGAACAAACCATTTCCAGCCACAAGTTTGTCGTCAGGACCTGATTGACTTCGTCCTGAAATTTTCATCGATTAAGCAGTTGCAAAGGTCCAAATGCAACTAACTCACTATCTCCCGATAATTAATCTATTACTGGCTCTAATATTTGTGGCTGTTGAATCCATTTCAAATACTGCACATCACACATATACTAAATATGTTTGCGTCTATATGTGGTACTCGGAATAGCCATTTCCAGTATGCGTAACAGGAAATCTTTTTGACAATATCATAAATATGTTCTCTATTAAATCAAGTTCGTTAAATCACAGGCTGGCTAACTAACCACATCGATCAACCGGTAAAGAGAGGCGCCAAATTTCACTTGAAGGACGTCAGTAGCGTTGAGCACCGGTCGGACATTCTTGTTGTAGCTGTACATAAGATTCTCGTACAACTGGTCAATATATTTATCAGCGAGAGTGCGGCTAATCAGCAGTGAAACTGAAAATACTTTATGCATAACGTATGATGAGTTTATGACGGAGATATGAGGCTGACGGAGGAAAGAATGTGGCATTAGAGACGGCGGCGTAAGCTGCGCAAGCTTTCTTAAAGGGTAACTGCCGTCGCTCTTAGCCCAGGAGTATAGTATCGTAAATTGATTTTAGCTGCACACAATAAGCTGGCTGCAAGTTTAATCAATTTATATTGTAATTCACTTAACGCTAATCAGCTCAGTTATAAGCAGCTAACAATTAATGGGCAACATATTCCCTTGAGGTAGTGGTTATCAAAATTCCCTGTTAATTCCTAATGTTCGCATCGCAGTTGAGACCTTCACCAAAATTAAATCCTTTATCCCATCAGAACGTAGTCCACTTTTGTACCAGTGCTGATGGAGACGTCACTAATAGCGAAGTAGAGTTATTATAATGCAGCAGCAAATTTGAAATCGAAATTAGTACACGGTTGACTACTGACCAGGATCAAATTAAGAAGATTCAGAGAGTGCTGAGCATCTATCAAAGCTTCAAGAAGAGCGAACAAAGTTGCTCGCTGTTCTTCAATTAGCATCACTATCTTCTAATCATACGACGCGATCTTTGCCATCGGTTCTGCTCACTGTACGTCGATCGTCCCACTACGACCATTTATCAATATCCCGCGTAAATGAATCGAAGAAAACGAGACGCACCGATGAGGACGGCCAAGGCGCGGATAACCGATGACATCTCGCCGACATCTGTTACGTACGGCCGGCATCAATGGCGGTGCACATCGCTGTTAGTAGGGGCGAAAACACAACACAAGCAAAGATTACTGCGGTGTCCCGACCGACCGACGGCAGCTGCGCGACGGCTCATTTTGCACTAGCCAGCACAGACAGCGCTGGCGCCAGAGCTCGTCCGCGATCCGCTCGCTTCTTCCTTGACCGCCCAGGCCAACCATCCGTCGGCGAACAACAGTCGGCGTTCGTCGGCTGGGTGGTAGCCTCGTTTTCGCGTGCGAGGCGTTTTTCAACTTTTTTTCGCCCCGTTCTCTCCGAGACAGGCGGTCGGCCAGGAAATTCCAGAATTGCATCGCGCCCATACAACGCTGGCCCCGCTTGCTGCGCGCCCGCAGGCTTCTCCGCAATACAACCAATAATTCAATAGCCGTCATTGATTGATCGCCGCTTCCTTACCAACAGCACTCTGAGGAAATATATGACCATTCAGTTCGTCTACACAGCGAATTGCGGGCTTCACTACTTACGACTGCGCCGAGATAGAAATTTTAATGCTGACGCACTTTTATGCCGTCCGTGTACCTTGATACGGCTTTCGATAGTCAATGCTAAATGCTCTTTACCATAGTTCTCCAGTAGTCTCCCTTTCTACAGCAATGTCTCCCTCTTTATAATGATCCTGGTTCGATACAGTTGAAATCATTCTGGAATATTAAAAGGATAACACAATGTTCATATGGTTTACGTGACGGAATTTGTCAGATTATCAGCCGCGACAAATCAATAACGCTTCCTGCGTGCACATTGTCAGCGCGGTATGTTCGAATGTCAGGAGTTCACAATGTTCTTATGCAACATCATGTAATCAACATTTGCTTCATTAAATGCAATAAAATTGACCCATATGTGACGCTTTCGTCGCAACTGTTATTGGAATTCTGTTTTGCACAGATGTGAGTGCTTAAATCGTGGCATTTCTAAGGCGGAGGTTTGTTCAGGGTTCGGAACGTATGGGATTGTTTGGGATAGAACTTCGAGGCGCACAGCGACGAGTTAAGGCTCCTAGCGCGTTAGCATCCCGATCATTGTCTATACCTTGCAGTGAAAGCGATAATAAGGTGTAACAGTCTACGCTACAACATTAAGGTGCTTCCGTACTTTTTAAACTGTAAGGCGACGCCAAACGCAAATGGATGTTATCTTAAGTAGCACTCATGCGCGAGATAGTAGCCGTTTAACAAAATCTAGCGATTAAATTTTAGCCGACACTTTCCTATATCCAGATGAGACGCGACCTCGGCTACTCAGCCCGCTCCATTCCCGATCCCAATACAGCCATGCTTCACTTAAAATTAACGTTATTGAAGAGTAAATCGTTTTTTAAAAGTAGACTAGAGTACGTCATACAGAATTATATTTGCACGTGGTTAATACCTATTGTAAACATGACTTAACGTAGCACAACTGATCGATCACCTATGTTCCTATCGATAACGTTTACTGTATCAGCAGTCATAAGTGGAAGCATCGGTGGGAGAAGTAACAACCAGCGTGAGCCTCGGTAGTCATCGCCGTTTGAGTGGCACTAAACGCTTACAGAATTACAGGCAAAGTCAAACATTTGCGCATGCGGCATATGCGTGCTCACTCTAAGTGCCGCGCCGCCCATCTCTAGTTGCAGTTTTGCTCAAGCAAGGCATAAAAATTTATCGAACACCCAGCGCTGCAGACATCCTGGTCAGACGACCGGTGAACGTTCTCGCAATGAAAAGGCATACACTTGCCTCTCTGGTATGTTTAACTATGTTATTCCTAATGAAGTAAAGACATATTAAGTATAATAATGCTTTATTAATTCATACGGTATCTTCACTTTAAAGATGGCAAGTATGTTTTTTTCTTACGCTCTCTGTTTTTGATACTGGTAGAGAAGAAGCAAATATCGCACTTGACATAGCGAATAAGATGAGACAGTTTGGGAGAGTAAAGACGACGTAAGGAGCGAGGAATTTTTTATATCGGATTTTATTAATTTATTTCAGTATGACTGACACATTTGTTTACGGATGATTTATTTCGAAATGCTTGCCAGATAAATCAATTCATCCAATGTTCGGAACGTCCATGACTAATATAAAGTTCAGGTGAAGGAGGCTAACAGACCGAATATTACTTATTATTGAGCAACATCGGATGTCTAGTTTGTAGATTCCTATCTCAGTCCTTTCCTTTTTTTCAAACGAATGTATCCTTTTTTACAACATTCCTCTAAGGCCGTAAAGTTCAAAAGAAGCTCCCCAAACGGTTTTTTTCTCACTATCTCGATATTCTATTGCGGAATATGTAATCATTTCAGTGCATGATAATGTAATACAATAGGTTGATGTGAGATGCGCTCCTAAATGCTTGTAATGTGTGTAGTCGTGATATCGTCACGACTAGAACAAGACTTCAGATACAATTGTCAACTAAAAGAACCTATTTTGTTTTCAGGGGCTAATCGTCCTCTCAGTATCACTGGTCGGTGCTCAATCAAATGTGGATGATTTCCTGTCGAATTTTAATACGATAGGTCAGCAAGAGTATTACAAAGATAACGTGGCCAATTGGAATGTACAAGTGAATCTGGACGATAGCTCTCTGCCTGGTCTCGCCGCTCAGGCGGATGCAGATCTCTCTGCCTGGCTGCAGTCGATGGCCGCACAAGCAACAGCCCAGTTTGGCGATCTCAGCAGCATCAAGTACTGTGCATATATTTCTTCCCTTTATTTTTCATTTATTATGCTTGGACAAGAGGTTAAGCTTGAACCGTTGCCTGACCAGCTTCGCTGTAGTATATAACAGACATTCGCTATTTCGGGCTTTACTGATTGTACAACGAGGAATTTTTACCATTAACTGTTAAAACTGATAGCAGGCAGAAATACGCCAAAGCACAAAGGTCCGCCGTAAGGCTGAAGCTTGGGTTCAAATATATAATATAGTTGTACTGGTGAAATAATTCTGGCTAGATTTATAAGCATTACGACGAGAATATATGACATACAATTTGATCATTTCATTATTTCTTCGTGAACATGAATGCTGAACTGTTTGATCTGCCAACAATCTGCCAGAATTGTTTCACCAATACAACCATACTGTGCCCTTTATGCTTAGGCTACCGAACGCTCTATCTAACATTTTCCATCATTTCAGCGATGCAACCAATAAACGTCTGCTAACAATGATTCAAACAGTCGGTCTGAACCTGAGCTCGGCCGATACGATTCTTCTGTCGACACTGATCACAAACATGACGACTATCTATAACACGAACCGTATCTGTCCGTGGAGCACCGTCACTCGAGCGCCAGACTGCTCGGTACCATTTCAACAATGGTGGCGTATTGACCCAGAAATGTTTGACAGAATGTCAAACAGTCGTGACTACGACGAATTAACCTATGTCTGGACTGCTTGGCGAAATATTTCCACTTTGAATAAAGCATACTTCCAGCAGTACGTCGATCTGAGCAACAAGGGCGCGAGACAAGGTTCGTTTAGGGTATTCTGTAATATTCTGGAATGTGTATGAGACTTAAGTCGAGAGCGGTACCACGCGTCCAACCTCCCCTCCCCCTTAAAAGGGAACCTCTTATGAGCGCAATTTAAGCTTCGTTCGTTGAAACAGGCTTTCTTTACCAGTTACACTTAGGTCACTTTCAAATCAAATCGAATACTTTTGTAATTAAACTGAGTACTTTTCTGCAAATAGAATTCAACGAACAGTCTAATATAACGTGGAAAGTGACCAGTTTGGTTTAAAAAAATTTTCAGTGAGAATTAGAAAGTGTTCGAAGTGAACTGGAAAGTGGCCAGTTTGAAGCGGAAATGGTTTATTTAATCATCTGAGAGAAGAGCGGAGGGAATGGGGAACTAGGAACATAAAATGTCGTGAGATCGGCGACGATGGTCGTTGCCTACACTCATGAATAGTTCCTTCATCGTGGACTGGGACATGGACCCTAAGCTTAAACTTAGCCCGAGATGTAAGGTGTAGTAGCACTGTCAGCGACGGAACACTTGATGAATGAAAAAAACTATGGCGGCCGCCGATCTCGCTGAGGCAGACTTACTTAAGAAATCTCCTGTCTGTTCGTCCAAAGCTATTTGAGGTCTGGCAAGATTCTGTCAGCATTGAATAAAGGAGCCATTTTGATTAGCAAACACTAGCGCACAGTAGCTTATATGACAGAAAGTGTTAGCAACCTTCTTCTTAAAGGCTCACCATGTCTGCATCAAGGCCTGAGCAGACTTTTCGCAACTTGCATGCAAATTGCGAAAAGTCTATTCACGCCTTCTTCACCTTTGGATTTTCGCTTATATTCCAGATGAATACGTTACATTTTATTGTCGGTAATTTGCATTTAGGTGGCTTCAACGATACTGGAGATTATTGGCGTTCGTGGTACGAAAGCGCAGACTTTAAAAATCTGATGGACCAGACGTTCCAGGAAGTTTTGCCACTATATGAAGAGCTGCATACATATATTCGAAGGAAATTACTTGTCCAGTATCCTGGAAAATTTTCGACTTCCGCCATTCCCGCGCACATTCTCGGAAACATGTAAGCCAAAAATGTTCATGCAACAAAATGGCTGTCAATAAAAAATTGGCAGCGTTTGGTTAAAGTCAATGGTGAGGGGATGTCTGAAAAGAGTTATGTGTACCGGGTGAGCAGCTGCGTTTGTTGTGCGGTTTTCAGTAGCTTGGACACGGTTATTGATCACCTTTATACAACAGAAAAACAAAATTCTGCCCAATCTTGAGTTATCTTGTGTCTGATTTATGTCAGGATAAGAAGTTAATAGGCCGTAATATCTGTTAGAATCGAGGATAAAAGAATTTTCTTATTCTTTCATGTCTGTGAGTTTTTGGACTTTTGCTTTGATATCCTAGCTACGCGATGCCCGCTTTATGGAGTGTTGCAGGTGGGCACAAGATTGGACTGACATCGGTGATTTTACCACTCCGTTTCCCAGCATACCGACGGTGGACGTCACAGCGCAGATGGTAGCGCAAAACTACACTCCACTCAAGATGTTCCATGTAGCGGACGATTTCTATCAATCA
Source organism: Plectus sambesii (assembly GCA_002796945.1). Classification (NCBI taxonomy): domain Eukaryota; kingdom Metazoa; phylum Nematoda; class Chromadorea; order Plectida; family Plectidae; genus Plectus; species Plectus sambesii. The sequence continues at coordinate 24,115 of NIUQ01001494.1, forward strand.
CTTGGACTGATCAAAATGAACGATGGATTTTGGAACAGTATGTTTCTTTTTGCATTATCGTGGTGACGCCAAGTTTAGACCACCACCAACTTTCAACTATTTAGTGTTTTAAGTGCCAGTTCCCCTGAAAATGTCATTCTTTTTAATTATACTCTTTTCTGTTGAGCCATAGTGCATATTTCATGCAAAGTAATGAAAATTATAACCGAAGAGAATTAACCACATTTCAGCAACGATGATCACAATCAGTACTTTGCAACGCCGCAACGAATTTGGCCTAAAGTTACATTTAGTGAAGTTTCCTTCGACAATAAAATAACACAGCAACCGTGGTTATGTATGTAGGTGTTTGGCAAATATGAATTAGAATGGGTTTATTTGTAATTCCCCAAAATTTGCCTCGATCAGGAAAAATTAGCCAAAGCGATTGCAGTTTGGACAAGAACTGGCGCTTTAAATTTGTTAGTTTAATTTGGTCTTGGCGATGATAAAAAATAAGAAAGTTCACGGTGTCAAAAAGATCTCAGCTTTTTTCGCAAAAGTATGGTTTGCTTTCTTTACTGAAGTGCGATGTTAAACGCACTCCATAACGATCGCCTTCTAATGATAAAGGTGTGGATTGCAGCGCTAGAAAACACCCGCTTACCAATTAGGATAAATAGTGACGGAAAATCACTGACTGCAAATTTTCTGAAATTCAGCAAGCGAAACGTGGTTAAATTTCATTTTTGACGAGAACTGGTGTAAAAATTAAGATAGGATGAAAAAGTTTATGCTTCTATGTAAATCTGCGTTCCAAATAATTCATGGATAAAAAACTGTTCAGCGAACAGATGTGTACTTGTATGCAAAATGTTGGAATGGAGCAGACGTAGCGACAAGAGGTGTACGACTGCCGAAGGAGGCATAAAAATGATATAGAGTTGAAGCAAACTTTGAATTGTACTATCAAAGAACTAATTTATACCCTAAATTTCAGATAGCATGATGACACAACCACAAAATAGGTCGGTTGTTTGCCATGCGAGCGCATGGGACTTCCTGAATGGACAAGATTTTCGCATCAAAATGTGCGCTCAAGTTAACATGGCTGATCTGGTCACAATTCATCACGAAATGGGCCACATCGAATATTACATGCAGTATTCGAAGCAGCCCCTATCCTTCAGGTCAGCAAACTGTCGACATTTTTATCTATATTTTTGACCGCTAAACTTGAAATTGCTCCTACAATTATTGCCTTGAGCGCACGTACTATCATGAGACTAAATCAATTCAAAGAGTCTGCATCACAGCGACAAGTCGAATAAAATATTAGCTAATAAATAAATAAAAGACTGAATAATTTTATTTAGAAATGGGGCTAATCCCGGCTTCCACGAAGCAATTGGTGACACCATGGCACTGTCAGTAGCAACTCCACAACACTTGCAAAAAATTAATTTACTGAACTTTACGAGTAGCAATCAGCAAGATATTAATTTCCTCTTCAAACAAGCGCTCGCAAAAGTTGCATTCTTGCCCTTTGGCTACTTGATCGACTTGTGGCGATGGAGTGTGTTTGATGGCACATACAACAGCAGTACTTACAATACCGGCTGGTGGGACTTGCGAACTAAATATCAAGGTACGACCATTTGAATACTCGCAACACCACAATTGTCGACAGCATTCTACTATTATTCCATATTTCATGTTGTAAACTCGCTTTTGGCGCTAACTGTACTCTCATTGTGCGTGAGAAACAGAGAATGGCATTCTATCCGATACACATATTAATTGTGCTATGGGAAATTTACTACAGCAGAAATAGAATCTGTCGTCGGAACGCATAAAATACTGTTCTCTTTAGTTGTGTAAAATTGTTTCGATCAATGCAGTAACCAAAAAGTGAAAAGTTGCCAGCAAAGCGAGTCGAGCTAATCCGAAATTCAATAACTAAAATTTTAAACCTTTCACGCGATGGCATGTTATGCTATCTGCTTTCGACGTGAGCCATTCTGGAAAAACGTTTCGAATATCATAGCATGTTATTCACCTAAGAAGTAAGAAATGTACCTTCTTTTCAGGCATTGTTCCACCGAACAACCGTCCAGTAGACGCCTTTGATGCCGGTTCCAAATCGCACGTGATCGACAGCACGCCGTACATCCGCTACTTCTTCAGCTACATTTCGCAATTCCAGTTCTATAAGGCGATGTGCGCTGCGGCCAACCAGACGGACGCCTTGTACAAGTGCGACTTTTATCAGAGCAAACCGGCCGGCGATCTCTTCTCCAGCATGCTCAAGCTCGGTAACTCACTGCCTTGGCCCCAAGCGATGCAGACGATCACAGGTAGGTAATCGCAAAATGTTTCTTTATAACAATGTAACAAAATTTTCTGTCTGTAACATATCCTCTTTTATAGGGATACTTTCCAAATCAAACAGGATACTATCCAAATCTAATTGAAAGTTTTTATGTGGACCTAACACAACAAACTATGAGATTCAATTTTTAAAATATCCTATTCCGATTTGGAAAATGTCCTGAGCAAAGTAAAAATAGTAAATTTCACTTCACAGCTATTGGCTGAGTAAATAGTCACCTACAAACGGTAGTTTTTGCGATAGTTGACTGCATTTTATCATGAAATGAGCAATTATAACGGAATTTTTCATCAGCGTGTAGCATAAAATCACTCATAGTTCTCAACAAATACCATGGCGAATGACACATTGAATGAATGGGAAATGTCTTTTATTGAAATTTTAATTGAAATTTATTGAGAACTTTTTTGCGTGAAATGTCTTCTCTATTTCGTCATTACACAATCTCTTATTCATATGCACTAAAAAATACCGTAATCTGTTTTTAGGTCAGCCGAATCTTAACGCCAGTGCTATTTCCGAGTACTTCAAGCCGCTTCAAGATTGGCTTCGCAGTGAGAATGTGAAGGCAGGGGATTGTTACGGATGGAATCAAACGTGGCCAGCTGCAGTTATGTCGACTTTGAACACGCCGCGGTGTGGACCGACGTTACCTGCAACAACAACAACAGCAACAACAACAACGACAACAACGACAACAACAACAACTTCGCCACAAAGTGGAGGAAGCAACCAGGTAGCCGGATCGGTGCTCATCTCGTTTGTGATGGCTCTGATCTCTTGTGTCCTTGCCTACTTCCACTAAGTAATTCATATGTTAGGTCTCACTATTTGTTTCTGCTATTGCTTCATTTTCCATAGTTCTGTTCTGCAATATTTATTTGTAGTGAAATTTGGCATTTGTAGTGCAAATAAAAACGTTTTTTGTTGACTTTTATCAGTTTTTTCCTATTATTAGTTTTGTGTGCGATAAATTACCATCAATAAACTGAAAACACAATCGTGATCCCATTTCAATCAACTTTGCGTTTGTTTCTAGCCGCATTATATTGAGACAATAATGCACAACTTCGTCCCTTCTTAAAGTGAGCTAGGTTCATATTATTAGAGAAAAATCGTCAGATTCGCCACGCGGATAGTTGGCTTCATTCAGGAGAGCTGCGCTAGCAGAGTTTCAATAACTACATTTGACTGTTTTGCGTAATTAGTGCAAGTTTATTACGTGTGATATGTCCGAAGTCAATCATTAGATGATGACGCTCCATGCATTTTTCTATCATATAAGCTAACCTTATTCTGCTTTTGCTTAATAAGCTTATTACTTCTGGATTTAACGACGTTTTGTAGCATTTCAGTGATTTTACCCGAGTATGATTTGCATTAATACGTCAAGTTAGATAATAAATTGAATAAACTCGCCGCACTCTCTCTCTTCCCTCTCTCCCATGCTTCTTTGCTTTGTCGGTCCATTTGAAAGTAAGATTTCATGAGGTAAAGATTTTATTTATATGCCGATTCAGTGCTGAAAGTGAGAGCAGAAGATGAAAAACTTACTGGTCTTACTATGAAGTCTCGCATATCCGTTATGGAGTTCTAAGCAGATTCCTGTATTCTGATTTAGTTTTGCACTGACGGCGTACAATTGCAAAACAATCACTGCTGCAACTTGCAACGTTAGTTTTGATGATCGAAATTAACTTCCGATGCTAATCTGAATGTTTCAGATATGAAGTTTTCTGATGTCGTGGCTAAAGAGTGAATGGAAGTAAACGTGAAGAGTGATAAAGTCACTCTCTGCTTTGCTTATTACCGCAACGTATAACGTCGCGTTATGCTTTGTTGGTGATTGAAAGAGCATAAAGTGACCTAATCACATTTTACGTTCACTCTACTCACCTCTTAATAGTGATTTAAAGTTAACTGTTCATGTACAACAATATAATATTAGGTTCGGCCATCGTACAGTTTGACCTCAAGGGGCAAGGGTAGGGCCAATCCCTTAACGACCTCTGAGGAGTTTCCCAACAAAAGATGGAGAAACTTTTGCAAAAGATCGCCAGAGGTTTTTTCAGTGTAAAGCAATGCAATTATATGTATTAGCTATCTTATTCAAAAGATCTTTGTCAGCTGAATATACTCTCGTAGCTGCTCAGTCTCAAAAGTTAACAAAATAAACTGTTAACAGATACATACGTATCCCCTTCCACCCCTAATGTCATAGATCAATAACCTGTACTTTATTGGCTGGAATATTTATAGATATTGTCTGTAAAGTTTGGATGTACTCGTTTTGCGGTGTCGTTCCATGTATTCGTCTCAAGTGCTTTTTCCAGATGCTCTGCTTTTTTCAATTCATTCTAATTCTAGCGTAAGCAAGAATGAGACAGAATTATTCCGGGTTAAGATCTGTTCACATTAATATTATACTCGATTAGAAAATGATTTTGTGGCGGCACGATAGAACTGACTTTTCATTTTGCTATCCTTAGGACAAGCATAGGAAGTTGACAGAAGGATAGAAAAGAAGGATTTGGTAGTTTTGCTAAGATCGTCTCGGCAGCTGGATGTTGGACGTACGTCGAAGATGAAACAAGGAGGAAGTACCTGTTATCGGTTGGATGAATTTTACAAGCAGGTCGTCGATGTTTGAATTGCCCAAAATATGGGCGGAAACTGCTGGCTTTCAAACACAAAGCTATTCATTCTTTTCTTTGTGGAAGCCTTAGTGCAAGCGAATAACTTCTGAGGTGAATGCTCACAACTCTTTTTAACAGCGATAATGTGAATCAAAGATGCGTCGTCAAAGCCCAAAAATATAAATAGTTGTATTAGGACGCGAAATGTAAACTGACAGTCAAGCCATTTATCTTGCAATTTCAATAAAGAGTTGCAAAAAATTGAATTCTGCCGAACTGAAAGCTTGCTCTCCTTTATACTAATAATTTCGAGCACTTGATGAGGGAAATGTTTTAATTTAAAGTCTTTTCCGTTCATCGGTCAACATGAAAAAATGATCGTATTAACAAGATTGTTGAGCTCAACTCAGTCGATGTTATATTGTTATAATGTCAAATTAAAAGTAGAGCGTAAACGGGCTTTCCATCTGTCTCGTAGTATGTCTTTATAAATTGTTTGGCAGGCGTTTCGAGGGTGTTGGTTTGCTCCACAGAGCATACTTTTAGGATGAGTAGAGACTAATAAGTGAGTATAAGATTAAAAGTACCAGTACAAGAACTGCTTCTGGTATGTAACGTATTGATATCACTTAATTACACGGTTGCTAACATTTTGACTGCATTTTAAAACATTGATATTGGTACTAGTTCTACTGCTGACATTCTGGCAATATTTCAGTGCAGTGAAAGTG
>NIUQ01001495.1:0-29918 GCA_002796945.1 Plectus sambesii
AAAGCTGGCAAACACTACTCAATCATAAAAAGCTGTTCTGCGAAGTTGTAATGGCCTGCGCTGACGACGGAGTGTTAAAAAAGTTGCAAGTTAAGTAATGATAATTGTATTGATAATGTAATGATAAAGTAATGATAATGAAAGCATGATAATCGTGAAATATGACCGAATTTCATTTAACAAGCAGTGTCTTTTTGTTAGTATAGCAAAAAGTACTGTATTTGCTTGTGTCGCTCAAGTATGTACTGATTACAGTCTCAAAAATAAAACAATTCAATGAAACGTAAGCATGCAATTGAACATCGCCGAAATAGGTTAATTGTTGTCATTACGGGAGTTACTTCAAATGAGACAATGTCATTTTTAACAGAAATGGTTGCAAAACCTCCGCACGACACCGGAGGACACGCTCCGGGCAAACTTTAGAGAAATGAGTGTACCAATATTATGGTTGCAGCGCATTAAAATTCTCAAATTCGATGATTATCACTGCAGTTCAATTCAATAGTTAGAATAAACAGTCAATTAGGAATAAATGGATCTATTTTGCATATTTTTGATCAGCTTTATTAAGAAAATGAACGCAAATTAATATAGGCGTGCATTTCTTGGTGCATTGAGCGTATTTTTTGGCAGAAAAATAATCAGTGCGTTATTGGCTTATATCGGATAAATTTGATCCCCTATTAATATGCCAGGTGAACGAAAAGTTATTCGAGGAACTTTGTAGCAATTTTGATTATCATGTGAGACCTTGATGGTCCTGTAAGCGCTCTCTGACACTTTCTCTCAATCCGTCGCGTCGCGTAGCAAAGTGAATAACCGATGTTCATTTGCGACTGCAGGAGATAACGCCGACGTGTGTATCATAGAGTCACCGTGTTGGCCGCGTCGTGCTCGTGTTGTACAACGTCCTACCCCCTGGTCTCGCGCCTTAAGCGATTCAATAATTCATCGTCAGATAAATGTCATTGTCTTCAACTATTGTAATTTATTTGATCTTTCTCAATAGTTTTGACATTTTTTCTGCTCAAGATGCTCAACCAAAGAATATATTGAATGAAAAGTTGGCAGACTGTTTCGAAAATGGAAATACTACGCAAAATGTGCATATTAAAACGTTTACGAGTCGTCTGACAAATATCACAAATAATTCTGCGTTTCAGGTAAATGACATATCATATATTTAACACAAGTACTACAGTGAGAACTGGATAATATTACGAAATAGTTGACAGATGTCGTAGAAATCATAGAAAATTTAATGTCTTCTCCACTGCGATTCAGACGATTTAAAAAATTGTAAACTATGCGACATACACTTAAAGTCCTTTGGCATTTTTCATTCAGAATATTTCTAATTGTGGCCTGTACGAAGCAGTTTAACGAAATTCAAAGTTTTTTCAAACCCTTTGAAAAAAGATTGTTTCTTCTGTTTCTTTGGCGTCTTTCATTGAATTTATACGGCATTATTAGAGTTAATTTATTTTTAGCTATTAAATAGCGCGCTGCAGAGGTCATTTGGATCACTGGATGTCTCTTTTTGTACTAGTCAGACTTTCGAGCAAATTAATCAATATTTCAACCAGACTCGCAGTGGAATAATAAAAATGTACGAAAATGAATCATACTCTATGTTTAAAGATACGTTAAACGCAATGTACAGTTTGACGCAGAGTGCGCAAAGCTTATTCGAAAAAATCTTAAATGCTCAACTGATTCAAAATACTACTTCGAAGGATATTGATGTGCGAAAGGAGTGTGAGAATAAAATATTCGAAGAGCAGTTGAAAGCGCTAATATTCGCTGTCAACAGAACTCTCTTATCCAATCTCAACGATCTCTATCTACGCTCACCGACTCCCGTGAGCAATTTAACAGTGTTAACTGATTTGAAAGCGACGAGTCTCCTAAGCGCGACCTTGCTGCTGAAATGCAAAGGACCGATTTCTGGTCATAACCTTCGCAACATAATCTCAATGGCAGAAAAGATGAATAACACAATCACAACTATAATGAAACAATTTATGATCACAAATATTCACAGCATCGTTCAAACTGAGATAAAGAGCGAACTTCAATTCATTCATGCGCACGCTTTCAGAGCAAAGCAGGTTAGTTTATTTTTATTGTGTTTCACTGTGTGATATTCACATTAAAAATTTTTATTGTATTGTTTTTGTACAAAGATTGGCTTTCATTTCTTGTCATTGGAAGTCATTCGTCTGGCACAGCTCTCTTTATGAGAGACTATCACAAGCAGTCGCTATCATTTTTGCTTTCAAAACCAAACAGCAGTAGATATTTTGGTGGGAAAATATATTTTTAGTGGTATAAATGCTTTAACTGAAAGTTAAGATGCAATAATTGTCTACTTTTCAGAGCGTTGTCCACATTTGGAAACATTTGTCACACGTCTATCCTAGCAGGACATGGATGGTCTTACTTAATGAGCGAAGTCGTATAATACCAGCGTATGAAACAGTGAACAGCATGTTTATTTTCACCACTGGAGAACATTACACGGTTCTTGCTCACAGCGCTGAGAGGCGAAATAACTGCTCTTTGAACAATCATAATATCACAAGCAAACCTCTCAAAGAACACTTTCGCGACCGTAATCGTAAGATTTGGCGCTAATTTTGGCATTTTAATCTTGATCAGCTACCTCTATAAATGCTTTGTAATCTGAATAACTATAAAAGTTAAATAAATCATGCACCACAACTAAAAAGGCTATGGGGAGGGAGGGCAAGATTAGTACCCGGTCCAAGTCTACGAGGTACATGACAGAAAAGATGTAATATCCAAAAATTTCCTGCAAGGGAGACCAAAAAAATTAAGGCAGCAAAGAAAGAAAAAATGAGAGGAAAAGTAACGTAATTACATTTGTATTCTCTCTGATCACAGCGAAAGTTTCATTTCTTTCAGAAAATTTTGATTTGTTTGCTCGTGAAGACAGCGATTTATTGTCGTCAGTTGAACAGCTGAAGACTGTATTAAAACGTCTTCTTCCTCGTGAATATCTAATCGCCGTTTTGCACTATTCAAGCAAGATAAAAGTGAAGCGTGATTCGGAAGATAATTTTCACTATTTGGAGCACGTAAGAGATCCTGTGACTAAAAAAATAACGAAGATTGTTTTAATTGGATGGTGCTGAGCAGTGTAGTAAACATTTTGCTTCAGTAATATGAAATAGTAAAACATGGTCGGTCTTTTAATATTCCTACTAAATGACCATCATTACTACAGTCGTTTTTATGCGTTTGTGTAATTGTTTCCATGGTGACAGTAAAAGATGAACAGCATGTCAACCTAATTCGACAAAAAAATTCACTAGAGTGCACCGATTAGAGTACCCGTTTTGACTTTCGAGATTTGGCTGTATAAAGTAATACAAACTTATGACTGATGGTTTCGGCAAAATGTTTCTGCCACATGGAGAGAGTCAACATATCTAACCAACTGAGTGATTAATTATGGAACCACTTCCATTTTGGCGACATTCTTCTTCGTGAATATAGATAAAAGATACTTGAAATGGACATGAAGCTTAACTAAGGACTATCAACGATTCATCTCGTATGGCAAAGACCGAAAATTCATCTGTTTTTCTGTTCTTCAAAAATACACTGATGAGCTGTGCTATGCACTACGCACTATAATAGCGCATTTTATCGGTGTTCGGACCAATCAGAATGCTTGCATTTCGGCAATTTCAACAGAATTACGAAATAAGTCCCAGATTGCTTTTCTCTCTCTGAGCGACATCTACAATTCTGTTCTGCTAGTTGTAACCCATAAGAAAAGCATGCAAACGCTGTAGTATTGCAACCACGCGTTACGACAAAAAATCATCATATACGCCGCCCATCGCACTTTTTAAGTATTGCTCTAATGATCAATAGAAGCTGTCACCAACGCATGTATGCAATGTGAATTTAATCATTTGCTTACACATACAATATTATGAAAAATATATGTCTTGTATATATTTAACGTAAACAAACATTGCCACAATACAAAAGGCACAAGAGTACTAATGGTTACCCAACCTATATTTGTTGATGTTGTGAAGAATGCTCTTCTGTTGTTAGTTGTCTCCTCTGTTTCATGGTTTATTCTATCCGGTACAGTTATAGAGGAAACAACTACATAATGCGGTGGTTCACAGTGAGAGTGAGACAGCTAGGGTGAGCCGACTGTCTCCCCCAAAGCTATTACAAGCGAGTGCTCCTTCGGGCGAAACGATAGCTCGCCTCAAGGAGATTGGTATTGGTTTTTGCCTGCTCTAAAAGTCATTGCGTCTGATCGCAATCAATCATTAGCTTTTGATGTGTCGTCTGACGACGTCAGAAGATGAAAGCGGTGTTGCCTACGCTCAGCTAATCTATCCTTAATGACGAATCAATCGCGATTTCGCGACAGTTGACAACCAAAAAGCATTTTAAATTTTCTTGTCGTAAACAAACGGTCGAATTCCGATACGGTGAAACTTTTCACAGGCTTTGAGAAGGGTTTTATTTTGAAGCACGATGTCGGCAGTGATCCAGCTGTCGAATTCAACTTTTAAAAGCGCACCCGCATGTGGCTCAACTTTTTTACCCATGCGAAGCAACTTGCGTATAGAGACGGTTTCAACTCCGAGTAGCTCAAATATCTCTTGCATCCACTCCTGTTCGGAATTGTCTGGAACTTCGTAAAAAATGACGGCGTTTGATCTTTTTTCATAGTAAAGTGATTCGGGCGTCTGATCGTCATTGGATCCGGCAATACTCGTATTTTGTGCAGCGACATTAATTAAGCCAGGCGCACAATACTTTTTTGACTCTTGGCTATTTGTATATGAATGAAAATCGCCGGAGTTTTCCACTTCGAATTTGCAAATTACATTTTCCACCGTCTGCGAGCAAGCATGAACTCCACGAAGCATGTGCCAAACGTTCTTAAGCCCAATGACGATAAGAAACAAAAGGCTTCTTGCAAAATGGCAGACTTTCTCCAGCGAAAACATAATAATGTCCCATATTGCGCAAACAGTTACCAATACAAATAACTGTAAAGCAACTGGACAGCCGGTGTTAGAATTAAGTCTTGCGTGAAGTTGAACGTCCATTTGTTTTAAAGATTAGTGGCAATTGTGAAGTAATTAATTCCAATGCACGATTGATATTTTTTGACTGCTGGTCAGCATTTGCATTCGGAAAAATATGTAAAGAGTTGTAATAAAGGAGAACGGAAGGTTTCTTACCGAAAAAATTTGAACGCTCAGTCGTCTCTGCCACCTCCTCTGACGCCAGCACGATACGCAAGGTATTTTGATGCTACTACCAGCTGCATACAACAGAATAGAACAGCCCTACTAAATACCAAAGCGCAGTCAATGTGCGGCCTTACAGTGTATTATATTGCTAAGTTTCGTGACTGGTACGGACAGTCCAACTTCTACTTTCGGGAGATATCGTCAAAGGAACAAGCACCATCTCAGTTATGCATACGTGCAAAACTTTCTGCCGCTGAGCGAATAGATAAGAAATTGCAATGTACAATAACAATGTAAGATGATCACACATGTTAGCCTTTTTATCTTTTTCATTTCTGTTTCAATAAATGACGAGCGATGCAGTGAAAGAGGGGAAGAATTCTAAAATTCCTGAGCACATTTTTCATTCAAATTGAAGTTAAGTCAATACGCCGCCTACCATTGTGCTAAAATAAGTATTAAAAGGTTCTTTATTAGTGACATTTTCTGATACCCTTAAACGGGCTATTTGACTTTTTGATAGTTTTACACACCGCGTGCCTTAAGTCCCATACCACCGTTAGGCTGTTTAACTTTTTTCGATTGGAAGCTGATGTCGTTCAGTAGATTAGTTTCGTGAGTGATATACTAAAAGAGAAATTGGAATCTGATAGTTGTGATAGCCTCAAGGTGGGGACAGCAACAGTCTGCAAACCGTCCATCACCCTGTTTCCAAAATAGTTTCGGGCAAACTCTTTATGCTATCGCAATTTTAATCACCGCAATATTCGTCCAGTTTCATTAACTAATTCATATCGCAAATGAGAAAGACAGATTGGGTCACTTTTTATCGCAAAATGAAAAACAAACAATAATAATATCGCAAAATCCCGATAAACTTTTCGATTTATGTGATATTTCACAAGAAAGCAAGTCCACCGGCCGGCGTCAAGCTGAATACATCATCAGCGCCATCAGCTTTATAGTAATCGCACAGCGCACCCAGATGTATTTCCTTTCGTGGAAAGGAGCATATTAAGCAACGCCCTCGTCCTCGTACCAGTGAGCATCAAATGTAAAGCGCACTCATGTCACGTTTTATTTTCTTCTTGGTTAGACAATGATAGAAAAGGTTTGAGATCGTAATTACTTGAAAACAACCATTTGATAACCGTTTAGGCATTTTTTGCAGTTATATCCATCAAGAAGACGCTTGAAACGGCGCACGCGCAGGTTTCAGCGATATAGTCAAATTAATTTAAGTCAAATATTGAGTCAAAACACGATTTTAGAAATTGTTTTCAATTTTTCATTCATAATATGGACGTTAAGAGGGATAATGCACAAATATGAGCTGATACAATGCTCTATCAGTAGAAACTGTTAATATTAGGAATGCTCTTTTGATCGTCGAAAGATAAATAAATCATTTCGGGCTAAGATTAAATCTTTATTGTTTCAGCTGCATTCAATGAAGACGAGAGTTGTCCGCGCTGCGGTGTCTCTTCGACCGCCATCAGGTACCCATAATTAGCAGCGGAATCTTCCAGCATTGAAGCAANCTGCATTCAATGAAGACGAGAGTTGTCCGCGCTGCGGTGTCTCTTCGACCGCCATCAGGTACCCATAATTAGCAGCGGAATCTTCCAGCATTGAAGCAAAATATGCGGAAATTCTGGTAAAGGCTGGTCGTTGCATCGGATCAGTTTGCCAGCATTGTTTCATTAAATCAAATCTGAAAAATGCTTCCTTGGCAGCAAGACTTTCGATGAGCACTGAAATTACAGTTTCAAAATTACTTACATTAGATCATTTGCGAATTGGGGCCTATCGAGTCGATTTCCTTCTTGGAGGAACATAACCAGTTCCTCGCTGGATATTTTCATGTATGGTTCTTGGCCAAGGCTGAAAATTTCGAACAGCAAAACGCCAAACGACCAGCTGAAATGCAATAATCGAGACAGTTTAATTTGCTTAAATGAGAGATAAATTCGTACATATCAGTTTTTGTAGAAAATTTCTTTTCTAGAAGCGATTCAAACGCAATCCATTTCAAGGGCAATCGTTCGCCAGAAATTATACGCTCCTCTTCGTCAATATTCAGCTTCTGGCAAAGGCCAAAGTCGCTGACCTGAAAACTTTGGTCGTAGAATAAGAGCGATGAACAACTTTAGTAATAAATTTACCATTGCCTTCATCTCTTTGGTCACCAAAACGTTGCGAGCAGCTAAATCTCGATGCAAAAACCTCTTGGAAGAGAGATAGCTCTGCAATTTGCTGTCCTGTTACATCCAAGGCAAAAAGGGAGAATCAAGCTTTCGTAAGGTTATCACAGAGCAACAAAGGTACGCACCATTCCGTCAGAAATTTGCCAAGCTACTGACAGTAGCGTTTTACTAATGTCTGAGTCATTTTCTAAAGGCGATTGACGAGCCGAGATCAACCAGCGAAGAAGATCTTGGTCAGCCAGTTCCAAGAGAAGAAACGGTCGTTCAACGGAGCAGTTGCAGCCCAGCATGCTCACCAAATGGACGTGATAACCAATCTCTTTCATAAGTCGAACTTCCGACCGAAATTTTGCTTTATCACTCTCGGTACTGTGCTGTGGTAGAGTTTTAACAGCAACCATGCAATCCGAAAATTGCTGTAGGGCAATCGAAGGAGAAAACTTGAGAACCGGAGCTTTATCACGCAGAAAACCTACAATCTTTTTGTTATCAAAAGAGGGCACAAAATTATGCTCCCCAGTTTTTCAATTAACATCGCGGCGTCATTTGTTTACCTACAGGCAATGTAATTAATTAAACGGGAAGTTAAGGGACTACGCTCGATTCAAATGTGAAAAAAGTGAGAGATATATTGCTGATGTTCAGAAAAGACGAAAAAAAGTTATTTCAATAGTTAAAAATTACCATTTTTATTCTCTGCTGACGGTCCTCAACCTTATATCTATCCCAGTACAATGGCAGATTTGCTGAAGTTTCTCAAGTGATACTCTAGGGCGTACATGATTGATGTTTAACTGCACCGAAAATTCTTCTCTACTATAAAAACACGCAAAATCTAAGAAATTGCCCTACCTACCTCATACCGAGGCAACATAACATATTGTTACTAATTACTACTTATGGTCAGCAGCGATTCGGCTCTAAAATCGAATTCCGACTTACAAAGACGACCTAGCTGGTTGAACACGCATTATGCTTATATTGCCTCTTATATAAGGTGCCTAGACGATCATTGATAACATGAGATTTCGAGCAGCACTATGAGCATAAATGTAATAGTCTGACTATCACTAATGTCTTTTAACTTCTCGACTGACAAGCCAGTTCCATGTGTATTACTGAACGAGGAGCGAGCATGAAATTTTGCAAGTACTTGCCTGAATAAACGACAGAAAACGCTCCTTTTCCAATGGGAGTTCTATAGTCGACATCGAGAGATGTTAAGGATACTTCCCAAGGGTCCACAATTGACATTTGCCAGTTTTGCTGATATGTATTTCTTCGGGTTGCCGTTTGCGCCGCAAGAGAACTCGAATTTGTCTTGGCGCGTTCTCTAATTTGTCGTACATGCTGCAATCGTTTTCTTCTCCAGTTCAAAAAAATGACTCCAATCAGCGCCAGTAATGCTGTCAGAATGAAAGCCCCAATCAAGTAAAAGTACCACACGACTCTCTTTGAAGATACTTCACTTTGACTCACAACGAGCCACGGCACCCAATTGACACAAAAATTTATAGTATTATTAATATTAGAAAGCAAATAGGTCATATCGTCGACTTCATAAAAGTTTGACCTTTGAGTTGGTGGAAAAATAGAAGGGTAATACGACGATTTTGCATCTGTTTTGTTACCAACTGCAACGACAGTCAGCGGGGCTCCGCTGAAATAATCTGTGTTACTCTCTAGTCGTTTATAAACACTATCTATAAAGTAGCTGTCGTCGCATAGCATGGGCAAGTCGGTAATTAAAAGATATTTGCGCTTCTCTGGCAGCTTCTCCTGCATAAAGTCATTAAAGAATGTAGAAAGCATCTTGGGCAGTACGGGACACTCTGCATTGCCGCTATCGCCGGACGAAATGAGGCTCGCGTTCGTTCCAAAAAACAGTTCAAATGTTCTTAGTGAGCACGGTGAGTGCAGAAGCAAATCTATACCAATGAGGTCGGAATCCAATAAACATTCGTTATTTACAATGCCATCGTTATGGATATTATAGTTGATTTTGAACGAAACGTAACGATATTGACGGCATGGGTCGAGCCAGCGTCTCTCCGTCAAACGTATTAAGAAATCGAAAGTGTCTTTCAGCTGCGTTGTTTTCAGATAGTCGTTCGAGAAAAAAAGATATATGTTGAGTACAAAATTGTCGTCAAATGATGGTAGCGGTGTCGCTGAAAATTCATTTGATGTAGAATAATGGAAGAATTTTTCGTATACCGGGTTTTTGAACTTAAAGGGAGCGTATTATGAGCGCATTTCATAAATGATTTATTTCATTTGGGAAAATTTGTTTAACATTTAAGTTGCATAAATTTATTACCTACAGTTTTATGTAAACTACTGTAATTGTAAATCTCTAATATACTTTACATAATGACCATAATTTTTGAGATTGTACCGTTTTCGAATATTTGAAACAATGAGAGTGGTTTTATACATTTTCCCTCACCTCCTTTCTATAAATTTTAAATTCAAAAACAAATAATCGAAAAGCTATCTCTCATATATCAAGGAGGATGATGGAAGAGAATCATTTTGCCTTGTAATAGTATTGCCATTACGCGATCAATTCATTGCTGGATCGATATAGTACTACCGTTCTCATGGATGAGTGTCTTCCGAACGCTTCGCATCAAGAAGATCCTGCGAAAATACAAAGCAGCATGTTACCGCATTATTAAGGATTGTTATTTGGCCGAAAAAATGATATCTGGGACATCCAGAAAAAGCAAACATACTGTATTGCGTTGCACGGTAGGCGCAGATTGGATTATCGACCTCCGAAGTCCAGTTTTTGTAGTTCGCAGATAACGACCACATATTAGTCGGAAAATATTGACGAGCCGTAGCGACATCGAGATCGGAAGTGAGCGCGATGAACGAAACATTTTTCTGCAGTTTAAAATCAGCCAACATGGCGGTGAAATTATCGCTAATCAACGAGTCCGAAGCATAATCGGTGACAAGAATAACTTGCGTTTCTAATTTTTCGATTCCATATTTGCCATTAAGTACCGACGATAATGTTAGAAGTACTTGATTGAAGATAGTCGCAGTAACATTGTTAACATCTCTTCGATCGACGGATCCAGCTTTTACCCCATGTGCAATGGAGGCGTTAAACCCATGGTAGTTGATTTCTTCGAAAGATGCATTAAAGGTACAAAAGATCGCACAGGCATCCGTCGGGGAGAGTTCGGTACCCAAAAAGATATTTACAAAAATGTTTTCGCCACCGCAATAAGTATCCAATTCGATTAATTTGGGCAGGATGGAATTGCTGAAAATCGATAAGGTCACATCTTCGGAAAAAAAGAATAAAATGTAGCGATTGTATCGATATTCTTCAAATGACGTTTGTGACGACTGTACTGTAGATGAAAAATTCTGTTTGGCGTCGTCGGAATAAATGGGTTGCGCCATGAGCATTACTGCAATTATAATATATGCCGCCGATTTGCACATGTTTTTGCTGTCCATAGTGGCTTTATTTAAGCCCAACTGCGATTGTAATGTCACGCACACTTGACTGTTATTATCAGACGTTAGTCGTGCTTTTGTCATTTAAGTGGTCCCATTAAACAGCGCAACCATGTCCCTTGAGCATGGTTGATAACAGCTGAATAACAAGTAAAGCATAGCTGCAAACACTAGCAATCGCGGCACTAAAACGCTGGCGAGGAACTCGATGCGTTTCTTCACGCCCTTTGGACCGAAATATTCTAAAATATATTTTGCCCTTTATTGATAATTAGAGCATCATAGATGTACTTGCTGAATCTATCGATCGTGGCCTGTCTCTACCATGCATCATGCGAAAAATGCATTTTTGAATTGCTCATCTATCTTGAGGCCGTGGTGTTGCTATATCACTCTTTTTCACTTACATCTTATTTGCAATACTAGTCGAAAGGACAAATGCAGTAGTTTCACCGCGTTGCAATAGAGACATTCACTAAATTTCACAATGTATGCTCATCTACCACCCTATCGCCCTAAATATTTAGAGTATTAAAACACTATTGGCAGACAGAAAAGCCTCATGAGCACTAAAAGTACACGAGGTGTGTCACGGAATCGAATGCAAAGGCGTAACCTATTGATGGCAGCCCCCCATATTAATTAGCACCTTTTATGGGCAACAGGGCTGGGATATATCATATGAGGCTAAAATTTTTAGGGCCTCTGAAATTTTAAAAAATTTGTTTGGGCCGTAGCGCGGCTGTTACTTCGATTTGTGGCTAGAAGATGTGGGAGATTGTTGTCGGCGGGAATGTGTCCTTCCATCTGTTTGCGTTTGAGTGGCAGTCATTTGCGTCACCTCCTTTCCTCATGCAACCAATGGGAAACGATGATTTTGCCAAGTGGGTCTCGATTTGGTACATTTGAAAACGCGTATGAATGCCGCAGAGATCAAAAATGAGACGCGAAAGCCCTTCGGTGAGTCCATTTCTGCGGTATAGACTATTTATGCAGCTATCTAGCGCTTCTATGAGGACTAGAAAACTCTAAAAAAACCATGGATGAATTTTTAAGACTAGCATAAAGAATGGCTATACATTTGCGACCCGGTGAACATACTTTATCTATATCAGCCAATAGGTTATTGATTCCTTCACGAACAACTCGGGGTCTATCTCTTTCAGTTTCGTCAAAGAATAAACTGCATCTTGTGACGACTGATCAGACTAAAAATACATGTGACGATTTCAACTCAAGGCCGCAACTGATGAACGAAGGCACTGGTTGCGTTCGGCATTAAATCGCGCTCTAATTTCTGAAGAGGAATCGGCAGTAACGGCTCATCAATTGGATCTGAAATGAGGTTTTATTGACCTCTTCTACTTTACATCCTACTAAGACTCAACAAAAGAACCATGACCCTGATATCTTACATGACCTAGTTGTAAACTCTATTTTTCCAAGTCTCAATCATCGCCGGTTACCTTATATTTTAAACAGAGGAATCAGTCGGTCATTTCCGACTGCTTTGTCGACGGTCGTACAACCTCCGTCAATGATAAATTTTGAAAAGTGCCCGAGTAACATGTCTGCACAACGTTTGACGTCTCCACTTCTTGTTGGCGTTGTGTTGTCCACCACTTTGCTGGTGCTAAATCTTGCTGTCTATGAGACTGATGCATGTGCTGCGACTGTAACAACTCCATCCAGTATGTTTCGACTTTCTTTCTTGAGCTATTGGGTAGACTTGGTTGCATTAAACTCGATTTGATTGTAAAATAATACTAAAGTACTCGATAAAAAGATTCTATGGAAAACTGAAATAGATATCTTCAGTACTTGCGAGGTTTATTGGGTTATAGTTAGCCTTGTCACAGAGGTTCGTACTCGAAACGCGCAATTGTCCCATTGAGGTGCGAACGAGATTCATTTTGTTTTTTCAATCATGAAGCACTGCAGCTTGCGCTTGCCCGTCCTTGGACAGCCTACCCTACATTGGATTCGTCGGTGGCACGCTTGACAACCCGCTGAGCTTCACAACGCCTTCGGAAAACTTCGGAGAGGCATGCGAGCCGACCACAATCACCTGCAACGTGCTGCCAGCGTCGGCAGCAGACGAAATCGATTTCTTCTACGGCAGCGATTTCGACAATCCAGTGGCTGTCAGTCCTACAGCCGCTTCGGGCAGTTCGGTCTCCGTCGATGTCACATGCAATTCGGCCGGATACTGGACCTACAATGGGGCCCGATTCGACAAACTGTCCTGCTAGATTAGACGCTCAACGGTAGTCAGCTAGGTACTCGGCAGTTTTTAAAAAAGGTTTCTCTGTCTTTTTGCGATTGCATCTTTTGAGAAATACAAATGTACAAAATTTTGTCCAAGTATGAATTAAATATGTATGCTTTCCAGCACGGAGATTCTCTTATACAAAAAAATCAGTGGACTGTATAAATTCTCACAAGTGTTGCTGTTGTTCGATATAGGTCAACATTTGACATGTATGCCAAAGCTGCAAATGCGTAACAATGCTGTTTTCAGTTCCATTTTAATTGCAACGCGTTTTCTGTTCATAATTTGAAATATCGGTGCCAGTTCTCGTGCTTTTATTGCAGCTTCAGAATTTTCCTTGTGTTATCAACTTAAGTGTTCTCATATTTTCCACGACCAATCACGATGATACTAAAGACATTTGACATCTGTAAACATTAATATGAGTTCAATTTTTACAGAAGCACATACACTTCATTCATAGACGAATCTGCGATTCAGAGCTTGCATCTTGCATTTGGTAACGATTTTGGCCGCATCGTCAGGCCAGCTGCAAAGGCTTCGGTGCCACTTTTGGGCAACAACAGGCCGGTTTCATATCGCATACATTAGCTAAAGTAGTACATGACGCAATGATGAAGATAAGCCCTTAATTACGACTTTAGCTAAAGTATGGGATGTGAAACCAGCCCAGCCTCTGTTCGGCTGATGATACAACAACAAAGTACTATTTACAGAATAAACAAAGTAATCAAAATACCACAGCATGCTTTAACTACTTTTTTAAACAATAATTTTCGTCGAAGATGGAGTCATAACGCGACCGTTCATGTAGTGAGTGATTGAATGTGTGCTAATTCAACTGCGCGACCGAATGCGAACGAAATATCTCTCGAGCTTTTATTTGGATGGAACCTCTTTGGAATAAGCAGGAAGAATATAGGACTGACTGGCGGACGGTCGTGCGTAATCGTTTTATCCTCTTACCCCTATGTCACCGGTTTTTCTTTTGTCGAAATACTATGAAAATGGATGCATTTTGCTGTTTTTCTGTTCGTGTTGCAGTAGACTTTCAGCAAATGCTTTGCCAGTTGCTTTACTCTAAGAGCACCGGCGATCAATTCAAGAACAAATCGATCGCAGACTTTGAGTTGGCCAACACCATTGAAAGATGGAATACAAAACAGAGGAGAGTGCGACTGTTGTATCAATTGAGAGTTGCGAAGAGAAATGATGAGATTTTTTTCGATGTTGTTTAAGCCTTCTTGACCTTGTTGAGGAAAGAGCGGCGCGGGCACGGGCAATACTCGGCATCGTCGCCGGGTTCTCCCTGAGGTCCGGGCTGACCGGCTGATCCAGGTGGTCCAGCGTTTCCGGCCTGTAAACGGATAAGATTTGTTCAATGCTTCAACGCTACCAGTCAAGCAGAATCTTACTGGTCCGGGCTCTCCGGCTGGTCCAGGTCCGCCGGGTTGGCCAGCATTTCCTGGGGTGCCGTCGGGTCCCTTGTCTCCCTTCGGTCCAGCTGGGCCGAGCGGGCCGGGTGGTCCGTTGGGACCCTTGGTTCCTTCGGATCCATTCTCACCGGGTGGTCCAGCCTCGCCGTCCTTGCCGGGAGC
This sequence comes from Plectus sambesii, assembly GCA_002796945.1. Taxonomy (NCBI): domain Eukaryota; kingdom Metazoa; phylum Nematoda; class Chromadorea; order Plectida; family Plectidae; genus Plectus; species Plectus sambesii. Next base: position 14,822 of record NIUQ01001495.1, read on the forward strand.
ACCGGGTTCTCCGTTGGGACCAGGTGGACCGGGCTGTCCGTTGCCGCCGGGTTTGCCTTCTGTGCCTGGGTTGCCAGGTGGGCCGGCTTCTCCCTGAAACGTCAGACGTCATCATGAGAGATATTATTTTCAAAATCTTTGCAGCATAAACGGCATTACTGTTCAAATTTTTCATAAGAGGTACATAAGATTGAAATAATCTCATATGATATTACATCCCTATGTACAAGAATATCTTATCGAGAGAGTAAAGAGACTAAGACAAGCGATTCATGTCTCTAATATCTACTTTTGAGTGTAAGTAATTCATATCAACTTTACAAAGCCGAGAACACTGTTAAAGAAATTATGAGTATGTAATTTATCCTTTCTGTGAAGCCGAAAACTTACGTTGGCTCCAGCTTCTCCCGGAGGACCAGGTGGGCCGGGTGGGCCATTCGGGCATTTCTTGCAGGTGCCTGGCGGGTAGGTGACTGGTGGTGGGGCAATTCCTGGCTCGCCAGGGGGTCCAGCGGGACCGGGAGTTCCAGGCTCGCCGTTTGCACCGGGAGCACCTAAAAATCACTGCCCATATTGCATATTTTCTTGAACGTTTTTGATTCTTCATTACACCATAGGCGCTTCATATTTAAATGAGAATTCATCGATAAAAAATAAAATCTGCATCGTTCGATTATCGCTAAAGCCCCCCGTAATTGAATACGTGGGAAAGTGATACAGATGTATTGGCTTTCCATGTTCAGATGATTTGCAGCGACCGAAAAAGCGCGACTTGCAGAGCCGTGGAATGTAAAATGCCCTCGCTACCAATTTATACTTACATAATTGTTTCAAACAAAAAGTTTTTAGCTACAATATAAAACGTGGCATACTATGTCAGGGAAGGCCAATGTTTAATAGACTTCCGCGTCGATTAAAATTGAGCCTGCCCACCATAGGGTAACCAAGTGTATAAGAAAATTATAGCGTCTGATGATGAATATCGTATCCATCACCCTCTCTGTTTTACTACAGCACCATGATTTCTTTCATCAGGAATTTATATATTTACAGTTTCTCGAAAGGAGACATTAATTTTTAATGGCGCCAGTAGGGCACTGGAAAACGAACCGTTAGCTCCAGGTGGGCCGGGCGGGCAGCGGTCGGTGCTGTCGCAGTTGCACTGCGGGCCGGTCTGACGCTCTCTACGGGGCTTGGGCACGTTCACCTTTGCTTGCATGATCTCCGACCAGACATCGCTTTCAAGCACCTGCAACAAGTGAAAGGATTACTTAAGTGTCGATGAAGTAGGAAAATACAGCAAAAGAGATATACGACGGCCTTTGGCGCTTCGACCACTATAATTATACTTAATCAGTGAATTAGATGAATAGTAAAGAAAGTAAGCAGTGGTATCTTCCATTCAATGACCGAATTGAATCGTTATGCAACAACTGCTAAACCTCTTCCACAGGCACTATTTCGACAAATTTTTGCCGCTCACAAATATAATCTCTAAGTGATACACGTCTTCGAACTCTATTTGCGCTACCCTCAGGAAGAGTCGATTTTTCTGATGCTCAGAGCGCGGTTAAACGGTACCTATTAAATAACCCCAACGGTCATCTACGTGTGTGCTGATGATATTGTGAGCGCTAACATTCTTCGTCTACATAAAAAGCATTTTCTTACTTTGAACTCGTCCATTTTCAGGTCGAACGACGAGCGGATGTCCGACACCTTGGACATCAGGTAGGGAACGTAGACGAGGCATGACAGGATAGCGAAAAGGGAGATGGCCGAAGCCGTGTAGCCGGCCACTTGCGCCGTCATGATCAGATTGTTTGAACTCCTATTCAGTCCCACCTCGACTGCTCGAAATGTTCACGTCGCGCCCCTTTTCAGCCGCATTTAAAACCCGTTTCCTATGCGTTCTGCATGACTTGATCATTGTGTAATAAAGGGCAGACGCAGGGCCACTTCTTTCGTCAGATGTTGTCGCTTTGGGTTTTAGAAACGGGTTTCACACGCTATGCATGCTTCCAGACAACGGCCCGCTTCGTGCACTTGCTTGTTTTTAAAGATGAACCTGTTTGCTCAACACACCCCTCCCTTACAGACGCAAGAAAGAGCAATGCTGCGGAACGGAATTCTTCAATACATGATTGGCTGAAAAATTGATCATCTTTTTGAACGTGACATGACAAGATATTGCAATAGTTGAACTATTTTGATTTAGTCAATAATACTACTAATAAATTTATTGCTTTTTAAAATCTTCTTTTTAACTAGCTAAACTTTTTTTGCGGGGATAACGTCAAGGGCCAGTACAACAGTTGCATTTTCTTCCGAGGCAATTATTACCTAAGTACGGTGCATCACTTTGTGGTTATCGAACTATTTCATTCTCAAATCGATTTCTGTCTGCATTGCTTTGTTATTGAGAGACGCTTTTACCTTTCCCTCGTATCTTTAACAAACCCGAGCATATTCTGAAGCGGGTGCTTTGTTGTGCTAATCTTTGACCTCAACACATAGTCCTAGTACAGCGTAGTGGACGATATGTCACCAATAAGGCTTTGTTTTGGCTTCTCTGGCTGTATACTGTTTTGCCGCTGAGCTAATATTATCACGTACTTTGTACTTCTCTCGCGCTACACGCGTGTTAAAGTGAAGCGCCGCAACAGCGTTCCAACAGCACACCGATAAAACTGATTCAAAACAATGCAGTTTACGACGCTACTAGTCTATCTTAAAGTTCGTCTGTACATTTGCCAACACTTTGCAATGTGAAACTCAGTTACCTGTACGATAAGTTATATGAACGCAGATCAAAGTAAACCTTATAGATGGAGGATGAAATGAGCTGCGAGCTAAACGATCCAAATAACCCAATCATCTTAGTTCAACTATAACGATTAAAAAATCTGAAAATAATACAGTTTGAGCCTCTACGTTTACTTTTAATTTCCCACGGCGATCAAAAATCCTTGTACTATCAATTTAAAGGCTCAAGCATTTGTTTTGCCTCTGATCCTCACTATCTTGCTGATGCAATTGATTTTGGGAGCTTGGTGCTTATTAATAACGCTTTCTTTGACGGGTGAGCCGTTGTACATTTCAGGCTGCAGCCCTTCTTTATTACGTTCTTTCTTCGCCGCGTCAGCTTTATCAGCGGAACGGTATTAAACCCCTTCTGGTAACAGTCCATAAATGCAATCCAATAATAACAGGCATGATGCAAAAGCAAATAAAATAGCAGACAGACCAGATGAAATGATCACTTATAGTGTAAGATCAGTTTTGCAAAATGTTACTGAACTTAGTGACTGAACCTACGGAAACCGCTGCTTTAATAGCTGCCACTAGTTGGTAGTTGCACATCTAAGAAATTGGCCTTATAGCTTTGACTAGCTGTCTCTGTGCTCACGCAGAATACATTGAATAGTGGACAGCAGTAGGCTGAGTCGTACTCGACTGATCTATTGTATCCACGTAAAATTTGATAAATGTACTATCAATGTTACTGCAGCATTTTATGCGATACATTTTTACAAGCAAATAACAGGTTTTTTGCGTTGAACCGCAAGGAAAACATGACAAAATGTCGAATAGTATGGAAGATATTAACAATTTACGTTTCTTTCAATGCTAGTTGAACTTTAGGAAGTGAGTCGTTTCTTTTGGATAGGATTATTCTGGTTTTGAAACGTTAACGATCGGCATTCAAGTTTCAGCAACGGAGCCATCTGCTCCGGATGATAAGAATATGTAACGCTGTTGAGTAAGGGACGAGACGTTTCTGAAGTTTGGCGACTAATCGTCGGAGTGTTTGCAGCTGAATCTTGTAATGGTCGTGCCTGTGATCGAAGTAGAGCGCATATTCGTTCTCGAGCGAACCGAAAGATCCGCTCGCCCGTAACAAATATAATTACCATATTGGAAAGTAGTGCTGTAAAAAAGACTGTCTTAAGCATAGACGTCGGTTTCGGCGAATCTGTTGCAGGTGCTTGTAAACTTTTGTTAGAATTCATCGACAGACTGCTATAAAATGACGTTGCAATAATTTCGGCCATTAATTGACCAAAATGTGCGCTTCACTTCAACGCCTATATCTGAACCATGCAATTATTACTGTAAATAATACACCATGCATTGATAGTATCGAATATAAAAAAGAACGTCCGCTCTCGCACCCACAGCTATGGTAGTTTTGCAATAAAATTTTTCGAATTACATGTTGCATTATCAGTTTTCTGCTGTCGATAAATGAAGGAAATTAAATGTAAAATGGAAGCACGCTGGAGACATTCAAAAGAAAAGAGGACTGCCAGCAAATGCTTACCAGCTGTCCACAGAATGAGAGGTGTTACAATGCAACACTTGAAGAGAAAGTAGCGTCGTCGGCCTTCTGGCCAAACTTTTATAAACAGAAGCGAAAATACAATCGTCCACAAAGCCAATTCTGTTTGAACAATTTCCTTTGCAAAAGAAGGGTTTTCAACCGCTTTCGCCGGGGATTCTTGCGGCAAAATAGGGGCAGTCTGAAACGACATCGTTTTGTCAACGATATATGAGCTGTTACTCCTAAAATAATGTCATTTACATTGAAAGATATATATTTCTAACATATTAATAATTGAACATTAATGTAACAATGGTTTACGATAATTACTATGTTGTAATTAGAACAGTTGTTTATTGAAATAATGCAAAAAATGCCATCAGGCAGCTTTCCTTCTTAGACAAGCCAAGTTTGTCCCCATCCAACCTCTTTTCGTTAGATTGCGCACTGGCTTCCTGGTACCACAGAAATTTGGCAGTTATTTAAATGATTTCATTTCGGGAGATAGAATCTCGAATATATCTAATTGATGACAGATCATTCAGTAAAAGTACATCTCTTCCATCAATTTTTTTCGACGTATACAGATGCAAAGTTGAGCAAGTCTCAAAGTTCTTTGAAAGTACCTTTTGCATTGTGTTCAATTGCTTGCTTCAAATCCTTTTTCGAAATCGAGTCAAAGCCAATCATTCGACTCTTCTGTACTCAAATGAAAGACTACCCATCAATAGATTAGCAAATATTGACTAGCTGTGTGCCAGTTTTCAGCAGTAAATAGTAAGCGGTAATAAAGAAGTGTTATAGCAAATTTGGTATTATTAGATAACAACGCGACAACTGTCTTCAGTAAGCGAACTATATTAATGTCACCTAAATGGGAACTTTTTCGTAGGATTGTCAAAGAATAAAATCACTACTCGCAAATACCTCTGCATATGGGCGAGCAGGGAGCATCAGATGACAGCGCTGCCAGTGTTGATGATTGATTGCAATTATGCTAATCGTCCAAAGTCTGGCAATACGAAAAAACATTTTTCGTGAACAAACTTTGCATCATAGAAGGCGACGGCCGATAACGAAAGTTTACAGAAATAAAGAGGTATTGTAATGAGCGAAGGCTCACTTCGCCCGGAGAAGAGCCATTGCTGAGCGTCGGACGCCCATATCCTATGCTATAAGGGATATCAGGAAACGGACACGGAAATTTGGACCTTAATACATGAACATAATTCGCAGTCGATCTGATTTTTCAGTTAGTCATATTTTTTTTATTCAGACCGTCGAATGAAGCCAAATAACGAAGGACGTTCCATCGCAATTCCTTACCTCCCTGTCAAATATACCCCAGGCTTATTTCATTTATTCAGTCTTCGAAGCGATAGAGTTTTGCATTAAAAAAACTTTGGAAGATGCACGAACAAACTCTTAGACAGACAACATGAGACGCTGACCGCCTTGTTTTGAATCAGTTGTACCGCGGAGCCGCTCTAACGCGGCTGCATCATCGTTCGTTTACGCGCTTTTAACACAGCAAAGTCCAAAGTCCACGATAATAATAGATCGGCGGCGCAACAGTATGCGGCCAGAGAAATCAAAACAAAACCTTATTGGCGGCACTTCATGCACAAATGCCCCACTAATGGACGCATGTTGTGATAGGCAGAGTAATACATAATCTCTCTTATAAGAGTGTTTTAAATAAAAACAATTATTTCGTTATAACGCACGTCAATACGTCGCAGGCGGAAAAGAGTTGAATGACAAAGCAAAAATGTTAACGAAAATAAGCATCAATGAAAAAGGGAGTCTTGCAGTGAGCGTCTGCTCTCGAACTGATGAACAGGATAATATAGGCGAATACGACGAAATTCTCTGTCTGAACAACTAAGCTTATTATTGTGTTGAATGCAAGTTATGTACCATGATTCAGGGATTTTTTGCTTGCATAATTCATGTAAAGCAAAACGGAATAAGTCAGAGAGGTACAGGTGAACGGTGAAAACATCGAGGAAGGCAGCTCATCGTCACAATTTGTTGCCTGAATATGAGAAAGCCTTGAAAAGGTAAATTCCATTGTGTTACGGCAGGGAAAGAGCAAATGTGCCAATTCTCTCGACTGAATTCAGTTTTTGTGATAACCAAACCCACGACATCATTCAAATGTGCACATATCACATACCTAAATGCAGATCAATCAAACTTGGAGTATAAGACAATATCATCGAACAACCATGTTCCAATTACATTTAGTGATAGAGTTGCTCTCAGCCTTATACTTCACCTTTTTGGGAAGATCATCTAACCAAACTTAACCTATTAATTGTAACTAAGAGCATGTACCAGCTTCCGGAACATGCACATCAGCAGACAGCAAAAAAATTGCTTAACAGCACATAAATCTTATTGAAATGATTACTTACAAAAGCAAAAAGGAAAAAACTGTTTGTTAGTATGAGTGTTTATTGCTCACAATGCCGTGGTTGGTTCGTTTACTAGCTGTGATGAGCTTTGATAGCTTTCATTGAAAAATATCACAGGTCGTAAGTAAACACGACACGTGGCTAAGACAAGTTTCGAAACTTTATTTAAGGAGCATTCCTAGTCAAGAGATAACATGACCGAGCGGCCAGTACCGCTTTGTATGATTAATTTCCGGTTGTAATTAAAGACGAATGCTCGGGCGTCGTCAGAACGACTGCTCAGCATAGCGGAAGAACTTTGCCTTATGCAAACACTACTTGGCGAAACTCTGAGTAATAAAGATTTTCTGCGTGGGGATCATTTCGTCATCTACTGACAGTCTTATCACGGGTCTTCCTGTTACAGTTTAGCGAAACAACGTATCAAGGCACACTATCGCATATTTTTGCAATGCTTCACCTAACCTCCCACCTTTTGATAAGGTTTATATGGAAGTTTTAGCTTGACCGCTATAGTAAGCGCGCGAGTCCTCAGCTGACAGTTTTGTAGTGGCTAAATATTTTGCGCTTCTGCTACTTCTTCCTGCCTTTTGTGCAATCTAAACTGCCGCTGTGACAACAAACTTGCACATCAAGAGCGCTAAGCCATGACGGTTACGGTTCATCTCCAGGCTGGTTATTTGAAAACCATCCATTGCTACATCAAACTTACCCAAATCGTAAGTCAGTAATCTGAAACTAAAAAATTCAGTGCTGATGTATCCATCCTTACAATTTATTTGCGTATTCCATGTGTTCTTGCCTATAACTAAAATTCAACACTACGTGTAATTAGTGTTATTCAAACTGCTAGGAAAATTAATCTTTATGTGTCGAGAGAGAAAAAAAACCTTGATGCATTGATAGATTTGTAACAAAGCGCTTTTTTGACGAGGCAAAGCCTTGTATTTTGAATAGTTAAGCAAATTTTTTTTGCTCGTGAGCAAATAAACTAGGTTTATTGATAAAATGTGTTGGTCGTATGATTCGTGCAATTGTAATATCGCGGTTAATGTTAGTTATTTTAAAGATTCTTGGTATCGTTGCCTGTATACTCTTTGGAAGTTACTGCGCCACCTCGGATGGAACGACTTACTGCATCAGCATCTTTAACTTGGAATTGGATAGCACTATATATAGCTCCATATACAAAACGCAGCGCTATATAATTATATATATGGCCGTTGTGGTTGTTATGAATGCCGTGCAATTCTTCCTTCACTTATTCAACGTCGATGGAAAGTTCGACTTCACCATTGTATGGGTACGAAAAGAGCTTATTAATGGATGCAAATCGTATATGCAAAAGAATTGTGAAATACTGTACCATGAGAATACTCCAAAGAATTATGATGAGATCACGGGAAAAGGATATTTTATAACTATGTAAACACTATGAAACACCATACAATGAAACGCTTTATGCATTAATTCAGTTCAACCTAGTCTATAGATCAATGAGTTTTATAACAATATAATAATGAACGTTGAACAAGCTCGTATGACTGCAATTAAAAGTATAACAATTTCAGGATTATAGAGTGGCCCTGCAAGCTGTCATCTTGTATGTCATGTTCATGGGATTTGAAATTTATCTGATCGCTGATTTGTATGATGGCTATTCGAGATGGATTGCGGCCACTGTAAGCGTTTGAATTTAATGCTTCATGTGCAAAATTTATATTTCTAAAAACGTGATACATCTGAAGGAGAATGCATGGTTTTTGGAATCGCTTACATTTTTATCGGTACCGCAACTACCAAAGCCTATCCATGATTTCTTGATATTAACCCTAATAATCGGTACCGATGAGAATTTCAATATTAAAACCGATAGTGAATCGCATAATCTGTATGAGTAAGTCGGTAAGGCGCCAAGCATACTTTAAAAATTGTGAACTTTTTGGACGATTCTAATCTAATATATAAACGCAGTCAAAAATCGTCAGAAAAACTGAGTCAGGAGATCTAAATGCCGGAATTTTGTTTCAGTATGGGAGGAAAACAAAGCTAAGACGCATTTCATCGTTGAAAAGTTAACATTATAGCATCAGCCTGTTTTTTTGCACTATTCGGCTAAAGTTTAGATTTAAAAAACATCTTTTTTTCTGGCTTTTTTGGTCCGGTCAGGAAACCATGCACATAAATAAGTAGGTGTCATTTTCGACGGCTCATCCCGCTCAATTTATAAAGCCAAATATCCATCATAAATGGCTTTAGTATGACGACGAAGAGACGATAAGGGAAAAAATAAAATAATTTTTTAAAATTTATCATAAGAAAGCACAGCTTGCGACTTTCCTGTCACCCTGCGGACATTTTAAAACTTGCACTTAGTTTTATTTCTTGAGTAAAGTTACAAACCTTCCAGGGGTTAAGAAAGTGCTTGTATTTTCCTTCCTACAGTTTTACTTTGATATTGAAAAAAATCAAATTATTACATGTTTTTCACAATACTTACGAATACCAAAAGCGCAGATTATTTCGAAGAAAAAACGAAATGTGAAATTTTGATTTCCAGGTACTTGGTTTCATCAATGCGATTCTTTTCGCCGTCGAATGCATCCTGATCAGAAAGGGTGCAGTCACATTTTAAATAACACAACCTTTGTCCGTTCTCAAGATTTTATGTAGGAATTGATAAAAGTGCATCTTATTTGGTATAGACAATTAGTCCTTGTGATGCATCTACTCGCTGTTACTGTTTGTTTTGCATGTTACCTTGCTAACTGAATCAAAAATTACAACGTTGGAGTCCTACAATCCCGATTTGATCTCTAATTTTTGAATTGCTTACTTTAATCCCGATCTCTCTCAATGAAATTCTTGAATACTGATCAGTGAAAATACTTTATCGTTTGTTAGTTGATATCTTGATCATGCTGTTATTTATCGATTAAATTGAGATTTCAAAGACCATTAGATAATTGATATAACAATTGATTTACGCTGCAGCATTATACTGAATAAAGACCTGATGAAAGTTTATATACACGTCAGACCCGAATTGGAACAAAATAGCGCTGGGCATGCTGCAAGAAATTGTAGATGCATTCTTATATCATCTAGTTGCTTTTATCAAGGCTAAAGATGAATACGTTGGATGAATATTTTTATTACTCATTACCGTCTGTACGAATCTTGATATTTATTAAGTTCGCCGCTAAGTTATCTTTCTTAGATAGAATTTTAAGCACCTAAACGGCTATCTTTATAAAACGTCCTATATCTGGCGAAAATCATATGTATAGTCTATCGTACATGAAGATATTGTATTAAGCAAGCAATGGCTAAATATTTTATATGCTTATGTCACGAAAAGATGTTATTATGAGAAAGTAGACCACATTTACATTATCATTAGGAACTCTACATGAGACAAAGAATGATTATGTTCATTATCATGCAATATCTCAACGATATCGTGATACTTTGCAAATTTTCTCTTTAAGTAGGTGGTTGAGCGATTAATTCGCCTTAACTGATGATCGGATAAAAAATTTATTCAGCACAAACTGAAATTGTCTTGAAGCAGAATCACTAATCAGCTGATACTGTACACATTCTGATAATCGTCGTAATTAAGAAACGCATAGAGCAAAACAGAAAACTGCCCTTGTTGCCTAGTTAATTATCTTTTTTAAATATTCTGAAATGCAATCATAAAGATTTGAAAAAAATCTACAAGCAAATCACATGTTAGACACATTGCAGCAAAACAAAACAATAGTAGCAACGTAAATTAATGAGCTCCAGTACTTTCTTATGAAACGCTTGTGAACTTTCTTGTTTTGCGTGAAAATTATATCACGGAGGCCATATGTCCAGACTGAATTATTGTTGTGGTTATGAGCACCATTTCTGCTATTATTGCTGTTGGTGCTATTGTTGTCGCTGCTACTGTTCTCAAAGCTGCTGGATAACTGTGACGGAGTGCCGCATGCGCTGCCAGACAGATTCGATTGCTCGCTCTCTTGCGAAGGACGTCTCTTGGAAGACATTTTTGATATTTTCTCAATTTGAGCTAAATAACACCAACTTTTGGTATATTTCAATGCGCTCTGCACTTTAACGTTCAAGATTACGAATAAAATGATAATATGATGGTATTGGTAACATGTGTTAAGATCAAACGGAAGGCGGATATTAGCAACTCCTAATTTAGAACTCAACTGATGAATTGCTTACGCGCATGAATATTTTTCCAAGAGATCTGCGGCTAAACACTAGCGTAGATTAAATGCCAGCATTCTTAGCTGGTGGACTGGAAGCAGAGGTGGGCACCAGTCAGCGCTTGGAGGAACAAGTTGGGTTCTTAGGTGCAGTGCATATCCTCACATCCCACTCATGCCCTATCTCTGCCTGGCATGGTTGCGATGCCAAATAACAAATATTATAAGATTTCACGTGTCTATAAAGCTGCAGTGGCTCACTAAGAACAAAGGTTGACTGGGGGCCTTTCCCGTTTACCTATGGTTGAAGTTAGGTGGAAGTACGCTGGCGGTCCCCGTCCCACGCGTATCCTGGGATAGGAGACATGGGACAGTATCTAAATTTTCAGAATAATTTGTTTTTCTGAGCAACCACCCTTGTTAAGATTCTGTAGTTGCAATATTTTATGGGATTGGGCCAATATGCCGTTTCCCCACTCCAAAATCGACATTAAAGATTGTTAAGCAAAATCTTTTCTCTATGCGACTAGATGAAAACTTTTAGCCTCAAAGTTAAGTAACTTTTGTTTCATTCTTTTTGATGGAACTTTTCCCATGTTCTCTCCACAAACTCTCTTCCTTACCTTTTACACACCGCGAATGTCTACATGGACTGCACAAGCGATAAAATGGCGTAATCCAATAAACATTACCTTTAAGCGCAAAGTTGGTCTTCAGTGGGTGAACGGCTACATTTGTTATTGAGCGACAAATAGGACACAGCACCATGTCCTTTTGGGAAGAAGAAGCGGTACATTTAAATATACAGACATGACAAAACGAGTGACCGCAGCTTAGCAACTTTGGATCCCTTGTTTCTCCATATGGCAGCAAACAGATGGAGCATTGTTCGACGATGGAGTCACCGTCGTTTTCCACTGCAGCCATTTCTTGGTTAACAAAATGCTTCAACGTGCAATGTAAGTAGCGAACAGCGCATACAGCGCAGAAACACAAGATAATCGCGATTCGAACGGCGTCCACGCAGGTTTACGCCCCTGAAGTGATGGATCGCCTTATCACTCACTACCTATACAGGGGTGAGAGGCTTCGCAAACTACCCATTCGTGATAAGACGGCTGTTTGTTATTTCAAATTTTTGCATTCACATCACGTGTTGCCAGCGACGCTGGTGGGGCCGAAAAAGTGTCTCCACCGGTTGTGCAAAGGAAGAGAGTAAGCTTATTATGAAAATGCGAATAAAAATGTAATTTTCACACTTCTGCTAGAGAAAAGCTTCCAAATAACGTTACTTTCTTAGCTAATTGAAAGCCGTTCTTTGAAATGAAATCGTTGCTTTTTTGCCTCCAAGGATGACAACTTATAAACTACTCTAACAAATGAATTGAACAAACGGACATCAAGTGGGTGAAAGTGAAAACTTATTACGCCTGTAAAATTCTGAGCACTCATAAAATGTTTATTACTTTTGTCCAGGTTCTCTTACAGTAAATATATGCATGGCGATATTCAGCATTCGGTCTTTTATTTTATACCAAAGACCGTTATATAATTCCTATTCAAGTTTAAAAATAGTCGTATTCCAATCCAGTGCGATCAAAATGTAAAGCGAGTCAGCCAAGAAATCGCAGCTGCCAGCTTACATTTTCTTTATTTCGCACAATCCTAATGTAAGCTCATGTTAAATACCGTATTTTCGGAAATAGTGGCACTGTGCCACTATTATTTCAACCCCTTTAATTCGGGGAAACGCTGAAACTTTCTTCGTGTGTAACCTTACTATTTCAATCCTCTGCTCACAATTTTTATCATCATTAAGACACGGAGAGTGGTATTTTTATGAATGTAACACCATGATGTTAAAAAACTCCATAACGACGCTGCAAATAATTGTGGCACATTTGCCACTATTTTAGCGTGTGCCATTATTTCCGAAAATACGGTAACTGCATCTCCATAGTTTTGAAGGTAAGACTTCAACTTGATAGTGCATTTAATTGAGTAGGAGCACATACTTTGACTAGTGCTCGGCATTTAAAACCACCCGAATAGGATTCTATAGAACTTTATAATTAGATATATGTATTTTTCATATGAAAAATTTCAATCGATCCTGCTTGTTACTGAATACTATTGTATTTTCACTACCATTTCAATTTTAAAATTAGAGCTGAAATAAAAAAATTATGCTCGCGCTTTATCCCTTATACTTGGAGTATCGTAGGCTTCTACTCTTAGCACAAATAAGTCTTTGCATTACATTTGCATTTAGAGAATTTTATTTGTGACGTTCCTACGTAACTGCACAACATACATAAGAGAACACGTTCAGCAGACAGTAAGCAGAAGTCGATAATAGAAATGGCGATATTTGCATTATTAAAAAGTGACAAGGATATTAAGGTTGTTGCAGGTGTTTCTTTCTATAAAAACCGCTAAGCAATGGTGCGACGGATAAATCAATAATTCCATCCTTCACACGAACAATTATGTAAATTAATTCGCGCAAAGAATAAAATTACCGACTAATTAGTTGAAGCACTGCTATCACGTCGCATGTTTACTCTTAGCAACGGGGTAAGCCTGGTTTGCCGCAGAAACGGCAGTTCTGACCCTGTCCGCCAGCGTTGCAGCCGAGAGATTGACCGCGCGAGCAGGCGATGTCAAACTTCACACGGTCCGGACCGACATTGTGGCAGCCGGCTGACACCGAAGGAACGGCGATAGACAGGACGGTCAGGAGAAGGAAGCAAAGGACCACTTTCTGCATTTTGCTTTGTAGAAGGTTCCGATCTGAAATGAAGCACAGTGTAATTAGGATGCAACTAAAGGTTATCCATACATTAGCGCAGATATCAAAGGATCATGTAAAATTTAATAACTTTTGACTGGAGAAACTTGGTTTTTAATTTGAGAATTTTACGCAACTCAAACGCTTGATTTTAGGTATTATAAATACTATTTGGTGCTAACTATGATACAACGGCAAACTTGATCTAAGAGAAACAAGAGACTGAGGGCTCGTTGATCCCTACAGCGATAGACATACCTCGGAGAAACAAGAGCTTGCAAGTAGAATGTAGAGAACACAGAAGAATCTGTTTCGGTAAAGACTATTCCACGCTGCTTAAATACTACTCAACTTGGGGTAAACAATAGCACGTGATTTTTTTGTTTTCTGAATGAAATGAACCTGAAACATATTTCTGATCTCATTAAATGATAACCGGTTATGTTTATTCTTTCCACCGGTGTAAACACAGATTTCCCGGGAAGAACACAGATTTCCTGGGAAGGTACCTATTTTGATGCGATGTAAAAACAGCCATGAGTCTAATTTTGTCCTTCACTACAAGTACAAAGTGATCTCTCTGATCTTTGTGTAATGATCGATGCCCAAGGAAAGGCGGTGAGTAGAACCGGACAACAGATGAATGATTAATTTGTTGTCATAGGCGATACAATTTTGAGTGCAAAACAAACGTAGAATCAAAATTTGGTTATTTAAAATTATAAGCTCACCCTCAGCACTGATAAGACTAAGTGGTGAGGCAGTTTGCTACAATGCACCTGATTTAATACGATGGACCATTTTGAAGCACTCTGTATAGTATCATGACAAAATATTTATTCGATAAACGTAACAACATATTGCAGATTCATATCATATTTCTTAACAGCACTTAAGTAGATTTGATCTAATATGACAGGATATATCGCAGAATCACATCTTTTTGCTTTGAAGCAGTTTCATTTCGAGTTGATCCGCATTAAAAATGTGAAAACCTGTCTGTTCTTAGTGGTTGTTCTTTGTATTCTTGAAGTATTATAGGTTGTTATCTGTTTCTCCGTGGTAAGCTTTTTTTTGTAAGGGTTAGCCACTTCATTTCGGCTGCGAAATTTCCTGCCCCCTAAATAAATCAAATCTGCCCCCAGAATGAACGATGTTGCCCCCAAAATGATCGATGTTGCCCCCAAAAGGTAGAAATGCCCCCTAAGCGATAGATTCTGCCCCCAAAATGATCGATGTTGCCCCCAGAAGGACTGAAGCTGCCCCCAGAATGAAACTAATAATGACCCCTAAAATAAAATTACTTTTTGCCCCCTAATTGAAACACTTTTGACCCCTAATCAGTATGTTA
>NIUQ01001496.1:0-30132 GCA_002796945.1 Plectus sambesii
TAATTTATCAGTTATGCAAGCTTTGAGTTTGGTGTCATCTGGATTTGTACCCGATTCATGTTCTCCATGAGTAAAAAGTTTCCCACTGTTGAACTCTGACTAAATTTCGGAACATAAAAGCAGTTAGGACATATCTAAGAACTACTAATCATTCGTAGTTTTAGGGGGATACGTCTTAAATTGTAGCGCATGAAAAGCAATAAATTTCAGATGGTATCGCAACTTTACAATGCGCAACTATCCAAAATATATGTCGCAGCGGCGCGATTTCATGCCGTTAGTGATAGATGACTGAGCTGAACGCTCAAGTAGCCACACTCCCAGGAACCGTCTCGCTCACAATAAGTAGCTGTATTCAATAGAATACGCCTCCCGCTATCTTTTAACCTGAGGTGGGACTCGCTTGTAATAGCTCTAGGGAAGACAGTCGGCTCATCCAAGCTGTCTCACTCTCACTATGAACCTCCGTATTATGTCTCTGATACGCTTGTGTGTGACGAATAAAACGGTAAAGGGAAGACCAGAGAAGATCTAATCACAACAATATACGATATATAGGTGACTGGAGTTGGCCTTTAAGCTCATAAACGTAGGCAATACTATTAAGCCGCGCACGTATTGCCACGCTCTTTAAGCATGTGTTTTTTTTGCAATGTCGTATGTTGGTTTGCTAGCAACGGACACTAATCACCAAGTCTGACGACCGTCAACCAGAGGGACAAGTGAAATATGAGTTGATCGATCAGCTCACACAGAGCAAGCTGGTGCAAAGCCAGTGTGAGCGTTATGGCATGATGATTTATTCGACAAAACATCCTTCAACCATAAATACTAAGACTGCAACGGGACAACGGAGGGAGTTCCCCAAATGTTCAACACCCCCGCGCTCGTTACAGCCCTATAAATACACGTATATTACCTTTCCCTCGTGCTCACAACAATAAACCACTACGCAATGCACGCGTCAGTTGAAGCATGACAGAGAAGAAAAGTGTGCGTGTGTTCGAGACGAGAACTTAACAAACCGGCGATCCCCCATGCATGAGTCCAACGCGGCGAATAGCAGATGAGAAAGTCAAAGAACGCAACAGACAACAAACAACCGACAGAGTCGACCCTATCCTGGACGGATCTCAACTAGAGACAGTCATCAGGGCGGTGTCCTCAAAATCTGCAGCTCGTAATAATTCATCAAATAAAGAGTCAACACGAGCACATCACTTGATTTGATAAATATAGCAAGGGCGGCGGTGATTAATCAATCTTCACGGTCGAGTAGATCTTGCGGACGAATTTGGCGGTGCCAATATAGCCGATCGTGCCGCACATCAAGCCGAGCGCGATGCTGAACAGCGCCATGTAGCCGAAATAGAAGACAGTCTGGAAAAGGCCGAACATCCTGAAAAACAAGGGATTTATTTATGGATGATGTAGAAGGCTTCAATCGTACTTGGTTTTGAAGAGAAAGTAATACACCGAGTAGAGATAAACGTAAAAGGAAGTGGAGGCGCCCGCCAAGAAGCTCGTCCAGCGCCTGAAAAACACGCGATTAAAATGCAATTGTTAAAGAGAAATGGCTATCTTTCGCCGTGCCTGTATTAAAGAAAAACTGCGGTCACAGCCAGCCGAAAGGAATGTACCGTATATTCCACTATGACAAACTGCTTACCGTTAAGTTAATTACAATGCAAAGAGATATAATTTATAGTCGGCTTGTCATTGCTGAATATAATATATTGTACATTCCTTTCAACTAGAAGTGTCCGCAATTTCCCTTTAATGACCGCCGCCACTTACCATCGGTAGTCTTCGGCGTTGAGCAAGAAGTACGTGCACACAATCGTGACGCACACGGTCACGATTGCCAGAATCACCGTCACGAGTAGCATAAAGCCGTACACGTAGTATATCTTATATGCCCAGAACGACGTGAAGATGAAGTACCTGCAAGCGCTCTTGTGATGATATAATAAAGAATTCAAAGCTATTTAAAATTTCTCAAATACTGATATATACTTGAATAATACTCGTTAGTTTTGTTTTAAATTTTAATTGAGTTTGGTAGTCGCGAAAATGCTTCCTCTGCGATAACGGTATTCGCTGTCAACTCTTCGGACAATTTTGAGTTCAAATAAAATCGCTAAATTCGGCCGCTCATTTCTTCGGCGATTTGAAAATAATAAACCATATCATAATAGAGTGCAGAAAAAAAACAAGGCTTACATTTCGATGAAGATGGAACCGAAGGGAAGAATGCCTCCCATCATGATGATGACGAGCGGTTCCATGAACCATTTCTTCTCAGGAATGGGTCGCGGAACGGCGTTGATGCGGCAGGGGTAGTTGCCCTGTCCGGCCAGGTTCCTGCCCAACACGGTGCCCACAAGCGTCAACGGCAAAATTACAAACAGACAGATGCATGTGACGGCAATCTGAAAAGAGAACATTTTTATCTTTGCACCAAATGTAATTAAGAACTGTTGGACTGTAGCCAACAAAAATAGTATTTTTTGAACCGTCGACTAATCACTGCATGCGCTGCTTTAATAATCCTCTCACTTTGATCGCGCACTTTATATCAAGTGGCTGATCTCACTTTGCTTCCTGCTGTTTATCTAGAGCGGTTCTCCTTGGAGTATCGACTATGTTGAAACCCTCCTTTTCTCTCTCCATTTAAATTGCTCATTGAACAGTTAGTAAATCCGTATAAGCCCCCTCGCTTAACCGGTTTCTCCTTATGGTCAGATTGCAACACTAACCATGATCGTGAATGGAATGGCTCGAGAGGCGTGGTAGTAGATGGCAATGAAGTTGATCAAGAACGCCGTGCCACACACCGCCGTCGGCAGCAAAAAGGCACTCACAACCATCTGCTTGATCCATTGCTTTCCTAAAACAATAATGCTCTTTGTCTGACATGCACTGATGGAATGCGATCAAATTCACCTCCGAATCGAGCGTACATGCTGCCACCCGCATAGCCGTTAATAGGCGACGTCGCGGCGTACACGAAAATAGCCGCGCTCAGGAGTGAACCGCGTCTAAAAGAACAGTTCATGAAATGGACGCCTTCGATAAAGTCAAAATTTGCCAATCAGTAACAAGAATCTTTATATTAGATAAGGCAAACTGCGTCGAAAGTTGATAACGCTTCTTTCTATCAATTTATGCACATAAAAAGCGAGAAAATACTATCATTCTTAGTGAAAAATGGTGTTCGCACCAAAAAGGGAGCTCATCTTTGTCATCAACGGTGTTTAACTCGATTTTCCGTTACTGATCGAAAAATTTAGAATATAGTAAAAGGGTAAGGTTATGTACTCGGTGTAAAGCTCGCCGATGATCGCGAGCAGGATGACGATGAAGACGACGGTAAAGACCTGGTAACCACTGCCGATCAGCGCCGAGAAGAACATCGGGAAGCCTGGCGGACGGAAAATGTCGCCGTGCACTTGCTTCCAACCATATTCGTCGCCGAGGTCGCGTTCCTGCACCATTACATTCAGATTACACTGCTCAGTGCAGATATTAATTATGGTGCTTATTGCATGTATCATATTAATTATATTGCTAAATCTACTTTGTAACTGTACCAGATTTACTTGTAATATCGATCGGTTTAAAATAAGCTAGTATGAAATTTATGAGCGAGCGCCACTATGTACTACTACACTGATACGTTACTATGGGAGCGAACACATGTTCATAATTTATGCGCGTAACTTCAATTTACTGATATCACAAGCTACTGTTTCCAACTTGCGTAAGAGGTTAAACTGTATAGCGACCAGTTTTGCACTAATTAGGATAACAACAACTTGGTCAATGCCTACAATTTGTTAACTGAGTTATCAACTTTGTAGTTGGGAACTGAATCTTAACTAAGTTTCTGACTTAGTTAACATAATGCAAGAATGACTATAAAGAGCGTAAAAGGATACGAACCATGTCATCGAGTTCTTCGTCCTTGGAATAGCGGGCATAGTCCTTTCGCAAAGTGCGCATGAGAATCATCGACACGAGACCGACGAGGAAAATGACCATCATGAACGAGTTGAAGATGGAGAACCAGTGGATCTGCAAAAGAACGACACGGTGACCACTCAAGCGCCACGCCGCCTCTTACGCGATGCTGGAAAAAGGTCGGGTCAAGGTACTTGTCGAAGCGGTCGGGGTATTTGACCGACGACGGCTTGAATGTCACTTCGTAGCTGAACGACAACTTGGCGTGCGGCGACAGTTTAGTGCGGCCATCAGATGTCAAGTTCACATCGACAATTTGATTCTCGTTGTAACCGATTTCGAGCTTCTTGTGGGTGAATATCTTGTATGTCGGTGGGTCCGTTGTGTCGTCCACTTCGCCTACCATGCCTGCAATTGCAGCGTCATAATCGACATTGCATAACGTATAGAAAAATCTTCCATCATAATTAGTCACTTTTGCAGTCAAATTCGACAAACAAGTGTTCAAATTAAATGCAGAGATGGTGATATTGAATGCAAGGTGGTCGAATATAAATGCAAAAGTGACGAATTATGATGAGACTATAACAGCGTCGCACCCCAAATAGGTAGATCGTCGATGTACATCTGGTACCAGTAGTTGCTTCTCACTGCATACACGAACGCCTTGTACTGATCTTCAGTCAAGTCGACGGTGCAGAACACAGTTTTCTCTACATCGCCTGAAATTTGTCATTAGTTAAAGCACTACCAAGGCTGCATTTACACAATCTTCTACACAGTACAGTGTTTGTGAATATTGTATGAGTCACAAACGTTAAACGATTTTGTCATGCGTGACATAAAAAGGCAGAAACAAGATTCAGTTGGATGCTACCAGTGCGGGAAGCCCGAATAGGGCGCTCAGAATGACCTTTAAGTATGGCGTGCAACAAACATTCGCGCTTTATTTGCGCATATTCCACCAAAATTTAAAAATTAAGAAAAAAGTCGAAAAAGGTTTGCACCCCAACTTTCACTCAATCGATTGCAGCGATTCCCACTCGCGATAACGAGGCCACCTACTTTTGAAGCGAATGTCGAGACCAGAAAAGTCGAGTTCAACTCCGAGAAGCGCTTCTCCCAGCGTTTCGTGGTAATGACTGATTGTTTGCTTCGGGCCGCGACAGAATGGCAGTGAGAAGAAAGTGTATGTCTCCTGACGGTTGTGATACGGGCCAACCGTGTTCATCCACAGAACCACTTCGTCATTTTCGCCGTACTAAAACAGAACAATGCGATGATATCGTTTGCGAGTAAAGCGTCATTTATCGAACTGGACAATATGTTTCGCAATAAACATTATTGTACCAAAAAGAGAGAAGGAAATAGTAAGATGAAATGAAAACAGAACGAATAAATTCATTAAAACCTGCATCTAACAAAAGATAACAGGTAAGACTTACGAGATGGTCGTGCTCGTCGGCTTGCACAACGAAAGAGCTTATAATCAGAAGACCAATCAGGAGCGAAGTCCTACTTTGAGGCAGCATGTTGATCCCTTCGGTTTCTACTCAGTCTTTCGCTGCCCGACGACAAAGTAGACACCTAAAATACAAAAGCGTCACTTACAAAAACTGCATCCGCCGAATCGATAGCGATTATCAAATTCAAACTGCACTCTATTCGACGCTCTCCTATGTCAATAACGCCGATCATGCATTCGAGTCAATTTATGACCATATTCGCACTGGTTGACTAGAATAAACAACTAGAAAGCTTTTTGCCAACGGTTTTCGTATATATATTGACAGTGTCGACGAACCTGCGTGCCACGGTGTCCCTATGATCCATGCGCTGCAGCCAGTTTTCTATTACCGTTGCGCTGGCAGGTTCATTTCAGCCTGTAGCAACGGCAACGCGCGAAATACGACTAGCACTATTGACAGCAAGTGATTCTGTCTTCACTCCACTCGTGTACGTAAAGACTTTCGAGAAAAGCTGTCAGCGACATCATTTACTTTGCTGTTGATGTACTAAAGTATAACTATGCAAGAGTGTTGATGGAAGCGTGAGCGGGATTGAACATTTCCGATCGATTGCGATGGCGAAATTGATCGAAGAAGCCATCGAGCGAGCGGCACGCTTTCGGAAACTCAATCTGCTAATCACCGAAACGTTTGACTTGGCTCGCGAGCAAGCGACGTCGGCTGCAGAAAAGAAGCAAAATGTCTTTCCACTCGTCGTCAAAGACTGCTTCACGTTTGTTGCCCATCTTCTGTTATCTTTTTGTCATGTCTGGCTTCAGGCTGAAAGGCGTGCGCACGACATGCGCCTCGAAGATGCTTGCAAACTACGTGCCATCTTATACGGCAACTGTAGTTCAACGATTGATTGACGCAGGTTTTAATCATTGTTTCGATTGCTTGGAGGACACTATGATTGCAGGAGGTTGCGTTGTTGGGAAAAGCAATCAGGACGAGTTCTGCATGGGAACGTCAAGCTCGCAGAGCTACTTTGGACCTGTGAAAAGTCCTTGGACGCTCGCCACGACGGAGAAAAGCGCACGATTGGAAGATAACTGGGTAATACCTGGTGGATCGTCGGGTGGGAGTGCAGTTGCAGTCGCCTGTGGCATTGCGCGGATGTGAGTTTCCAGAATATTCCTCTATTTTATCTAACTTTTTGTGTTTTAGCGCTTTGGGATCTGACACGGGCGGCTCGACAAGAAATCCTGCGGCTTTCTGCGGCGTCGTTGGCTTGAAACCGTCCTATGGTCTCTTATCCAGGCACGGTCTCATCCCCCTCACGAATTCGCTCGACTGTCCTGCCATTTTCGCGCGATCCGTTGACGATATCAACTTCGCTATTGGTTGGTCATAATTGTTGAATGACCAGTAGAGGTGTAACGATTCGTAAAATATCAATTCTTTTGATTCCTATTCCCAAAAACATTGATATTATTGATACAATTTCGAAACTGAAATCATTGCACTTCTACAAATAACTCAGTCAATATTGCTTATTTATATTTTTGCAGGTTTGATGGTTGGCAGAGACGCAAAAGATTCGACAACGGTAGATGCTAAACGAGAAAGCGTGAGCATGCAAACGGAAAAGCCGTTGAAAGGACTAGTCGTCGGATTGCCAAAGGTTAGTTAAGTCTTGAAATGTCACGATCTAAACTAAATACTTGATATTTAAAATTTGTGATCTATACAAATCAAATGTTTTTGAAGTATGTTTGACGTCTATGTTGTCATTCAGGAGTATCGTACTGCGGATTTGTCTCCGGAATGCTGGGACGCGTGGAACAAAGTAGCTGGCATACTGGAATCGAGTGGGTGTCAACTGAAGCACGTATCTCTACCGCACACTGAATACTCTATTGTCTGCTATCACATCATCGGTGAATGCGATGTCGCCTCAAACATGGCCAGGCAAGACCGTATTCGCATTCACTGGTTGATGTTCAACGAAATGAACTGTTTAGATACGACGGTGTCGAATATGGATTCTGCTCACCGGAGGATCGTTCGACGCACGAAAGATACGCGGCGTCACGCAGCGAAGCGCTCAATGAAGTGGTTAGGCGCCGCATTTTGGCCGGCAACTATTTCCTCTTGCGAGAGTGAGTGAGATCGGGCATACATAACGTGAAAGTGGCTGATTTTCGGACATTTTAAAGTTCCACTTTGTCAGTTTGAATTTATTAGAGTTACATACAGGCTTAGGCTTAGGCCGGAAGTTTAAGGCGTAGAACCACCCTACAAGCTTGGATTTCAAATCACACTGCTTTTACGTTATGCTGTACCCTACGAAAGTCTTCACATCTAGTAGCATCGATAATGGGTTGAATGAAGCTTTCAGACATTACGACGAGTACTTTGGCCAGGCGCTGCGAGTGCGGCGGCTGATAGCCGAGGATTTCGCCCGGCTATTTCGTCCTGAACAGTTTGGCATCTCTTCGACTGAGAAGGTCGACATTCTGCTCACACCAGTGGCATCGTCCACCGCTCCCCTCAGGGCCGACTTTGAGCGCGATGACGACGGCTACACGCGAGAACGCAGCGATGATTACTTCACGCAGCCCGCAAACATGGCTGGTTCGTTATATCGCGTTTAATCCATCAAAAGAACACATATTATTCGATAGTATATGACTTAATAATGCAGTATCACGTTTGACATCTGCAATTTTATGAGAAATTTGTAATAATCTTATGATCATTGTTATAAATTGTTGAACTAAGAAGCCAGTGGGCTGATTTCACACTGCAAACTTAAGTTAAAGACGTACCTAAGGGATTTGCTCTATCATTGCATATATGGCTTTCGTCAGAGTACGCGATGAGAAATAGTCTCTATGTACCTCAACAAACCGAATAACGCGTGTTATTTTGGTAGTATAGACTGAAAGCACGATAGAAGTGACGCTTCTTTATATATTCCACTGTTCAGGTGTGCCTGCGATCTCTGTGCCAGTGACCACTGCAGCCAACGGTCTGCCAGTAGCTGTGCAACTCGTCGGCGATTGGATGCAAGATGGACAAATGCTCGCTGTGGCCAAACATATCGAATCTATAGTCAAATTTTCTCTTCCTCAGTTTCGATAACGCTGTTTGTGCTTCCACATTGTAGTTAGAGAATAAAAAGTAAAGTTCGGTCATCCAAAACTGTAAAGAATGTACCGCACATTGTCATTAGCTACTTGTGACGAGGGAAATTGATTTTATTTACAGCCGGCCTTTCGTGCTCAGTTTAAAAAATCCACGGTACATTCTTCAAAGGCTGACTGGACTTTCCCTTAATAGTTACTATTTATGTAGCTTGCAGTGCTGGTGCTAACTGAATTGCTGATAGACGATGAATAATAAAAACCCGGAGATTTATTGTATTACAATTACAACAATTACAATGAAATTATACACAGAGATATGGGAGAAAGTGAGCGGGATTTAATAACGAAACTGAACGTCGTTATCGTCGATGCAGCGCATATGGACAGGATTGTCACAAACGCAACATGGTGATATTGAGATGCCAGAATGAAAGATGAGAGTTTTAAAAGTCAGAATCGAGAGAGAAGAGACGCTGCGCGGGTGTGTTCATCACGCCCATCTTCTGGTACTCGCCGACGCGCTTCTCAAAGAAGTTGGTCTTGCCCTCCAGGGAGATGTTCTCCATGAAGTCGAAGGGATTCTCCACGTTGAAGATCTGCAATGAGATGGAGTTGATCGGGATGAAGTAGGAGGGGTCGAATGACAGTGACAGATAGTTATTTGCGTTATGTACGACTTTAGCAAAGTAATTGATAAAAAGTCGGATAAAGACAAACCCTGTCGCAGTTGAGCTCGCCGAGGAGATGATCGGCGACATATTCGATGTACTGCGCCATGAGCCGTCCGTTCATGCCGATCATGTCGACGGGCAACGCCTCAGTAAGGAACTCCTGCAACGCTCAACGTTTATCACAGCTCTCCTTCACTCCATCTTACCTGTTCGATACGAACAGCGTCCATGATGATCTCGTTAATTCGCTCGATCGTCGGCTTGTTCACCACATGACTGAACATCAAGCAGGCAAAGTCGCGATGCAGACCCTAAATGTTAACTTTATCACTGGTAAATCAATGATAAATAAATAGTAGAGCGCAATAATCTCCGTGATATATAATTCAAAAAGGCTCGGAGGGAGCAATTAGCAGTATCGTTTACACCGAGAAATGGGGTATTGGACAGATTTTGGCCGGTATAACTAATGAACGTTTAAACGAAACGGCTATAACCAAATTCAACAGTAGTTCGAAATTAATGTTATTGCATAAAAATTATGAGGATCAAAATAGATGGCGAATGACAAACCTCGTCGCGCGAGATGAGCTCGTTGCTGTGGGTCAGACCGGGCATGAGACCGCGCTTCTTCAGCCAGAAAATGGCCGCAAAGCTTCCGGAGAAGAAAATACCTAAAATACACACTTCATTAACATTTATCGTTCGAGAAATGGAACTCGCCTTCCACTGCTGCGAACGCCAACACACGCTCCGCAAATGACGCGTTCTTGTCACCGATCCAACGGAGCGCCCAGTCGGCCTTCTTCTTGATGCACTCGAATTCCGTGATCGCGTTGAACAACTTGTGTCTGCAAAGAACATTATAGATACATGCATAAGGCCAAATGTTCTGCAGTTGAAAGTGTGATATACTATCTCATAGCTTAAATTATCTTCCATACATTACTATTCACCACATGTGCATTTCGTCAACCTAGCATTCGGACTGAGTGACACATGATGGATTGGATAAAAGATCGTATAACAGTCAATTATAAGAATACTCAAACATGCAGACGGTGACTTGTCGGCAATATAGTATCCGATACACAAAGTAACACCTTGCTA
The DNA here is from genome assembly GCA_002796945.1 of Plectus sambesii. Lineage (NCBI taxonomy): Eukaryota > Metazoa > Nematoda > Chromadorea > Plectida > Plectidae > Plectus > Plectus sambesii. The sequence continues at coordinate 10,345 of NIUQ01001496.1, forward strand.
AAATTATAAACAAACGTCGAAAATCAAATCTTACCGCTCGTCCTGATCACGAACGTAGGTTTCGATAAGCTGAGAATACATCTCCGAATGAATGTTTTCGACGGCGATCTGGAAACCGTAGAAGAAGCGGGCTTCTGTTACTTGCACTTCCTGCGAGAATCGCTCCACCTACAACAGCAAAATTAAATGGCATGAACTTGATTTCACACTCGGCGCTAACGCATCTGATCCTTAACCATAATGAGCAATTATCATGTCGCTATTGATCTCCGGGCTCGATAGTTCGAAGTTACCGAAAGAAATCATATCGCATATGATAACATTTTGTATGACCTATCGCGTTCTGTTCGGAATCAAGTACGGAACCAAAAAAACACGCCAATAACTAGATAAAAGTTGATGAAATACGAAAACATTAAAACAAATGAGTGAATTTCAACTAACCAAGTTCTCGTTGACAATGCCGTCAGAGGCGGCGAAAAAGGCGAGCACGCGAGAGATGAAGAAGCGCTCGTCGGGCTTCATTCGGTCCCAGTCGGCCAAGTCCTTGGCCAGATCAACCTCCTCCACTGTCCAAAACGACGCTACCGCCTTCTTATAGAACTGCCAAATGTCGTGGTACTTGATCGGGAAGATGACGAAGCGGTTAGGATTCTCGCGCAGCAAAGGTTCATCTTCCACTGACAAGTCGGACATCTGAAAGAAGTCTTTTTGACAATTATGAAGTGATAAACAATTTTAACCAAATGATCAAATTTGATAGCCTGGATCGTGTACTGAACTATGATCCGGTAATATTTGGATTCAAAGCGTCAAATTAACCGACTTGAATATTCGATTGATTGCGAATGTTTACTGATTTACTAGACGCCAACTGATCCATTCATATATTTAGAAGTGTTGATGAAAATTAATAAAGTACCTGTCGGCTGGCGGCAACTGCATCATCTGATGTTTTGGACTTCTTAAGTGGACTGTGGGGAGGAGAGTTGGTCTTCAGAGATCCTTTCAGTGGCGAACGAGGAGTAGTCAACTGAAAAGGGCGTAATCACAATTGCTATCGGCTATAAAACGATAAAATCAAACAACCCACATAAACCTACTATAATAAGATGTACCAATAATATTTTGAAACAAAATTAGAAAGTGGATTTAGTATATGGAGGAAGATACCATCATTTGACGTAACTCATATTATCTAAGGAAAATCTTCTTACTATTGCGATAGCGAAAGTATTGAATGGTGATAGTATTACTGCCACTTGAGCTATCCCCATATCCTTGTCTTACATTGTTGATCTGTGGCTTTTCGAAAACATCTGCTTAGAATTATCGCTTTAGTTTAATAAGCATAAAAAACTATTGTACTGCTGAAAGGATTCCGATTACATCCAATTTTACTTGAATGACAATCAGTGGCAACAGATTTTCATATGTTATCGAACAAGCAAACCAAAACTGGCACCATACCTCCGTCGTTTGGTTCTCCTTGCCCAAAGCCTTGTTTTGCACTTCGGACAGCATTTTTGGTACTGGCTTTTTGAAATAAAGCTTGATGAAATAACGGACCAAAATCAAACAACCGACTACCGAACACGCACGCGTAAAACAAGACAATCCGAATCTCAACTCAAGTCGCGCGCGTTTTTGTCGGTGGCATGCCCGAACAAGTTTCGCGCCCAATGTGACGCAAATGTCAACAGCGTATTTCCCGTATCTCGTTCATGACCGACCGTATTCAACAGCGCGAAAACAGCCGCTGCCACGCAGATATCCATTTGCGCGCCAATACGACCCTTGAAATAAGCCTCTTTGTAAAAAACAATGGTCTTTATTGTAATACTGTACCCTGGCACGCGATTGGCTCTATTCGCTCGCGTTCTTACTAAAAATACATCGCCTGGTAATCGACGAGCGCCTGGTGCGGTGGCGGGTGCTATCTGCCCGGCGTAAACATTAAGGGCACATTGCCGACATTCGTGTGTTGGTTAATATGCTTCGCTTACCAAAAATTGCCAATGCCCAAATGATCGCCCCGGGTGCGCTAATTAGGATTTACAATTTTTTATTCGTGGCTCACTACAACAAGTTAATTATTAGCACTTTTATATACCGTTTTTGGATGAAACCACAATTAGTTAGAGCAGAGCTTGTTTCTCTCCGCTATGTTACTTCGTTGCTCAGTGTAATGACTTTATTTTACGCTGTTTTTGTTGATAAATTAACAAAAATGTATTTATGGCATTTCTACTACTTTCCTAAAAAGCGCCTCAGGGCGATTTTTCGGAAAATCCCGGTTCATTTCCGCCTAGTACTATACACTTGTTTAACGGCGTGCGTATGCCCGGTTTTACGTGGCCTTTAGTGGATAGTGCAAATTTGCGGCATTCCAGACACTCAGCTAAGTATTTGAAGCATTGCGCTACATTCAAAGGACAGGGTTTCCAGAGATGGAGTTTGTGCCGTGCGCCGAACCGTCCGATCAACACATTCTCAAGGGCACTAATCATGTTATAACCTTTCGTATCTTATCACAGCATCTAAATTTGCATCTGATGTTATTTTTCAATTTTACTGAATTACTGCACATTACTTTTAATTACTCGCTGAGTGTTACTTGACGATTCGTGATTCTTTAACGACAGACGCCTGATACAAATAAACTATGCTCACTGCATATCAATTTACATCTTTGAATCTCAATCTTCAATTCAAAAAGCTTCAAACAGTCCAAAGTAGTAACCTGCATCCTCATGGACCTTTCAGCGCACCCACTGCCGATCTGTGAACTCGTTCGGCACTCTAATTATCCATTAACTTTTTTGATGAGTTTATTTGAGATCTATGGACCTTCTATCCCCACGGATGTATCAGCACGCATTCCATTTTTTTAATCGTTTATTGTGCGCCTTTTGGCGGTCTCTCTAATTATCTTATCCTAACAAGGTGGCATGCTCTTCACTCGCCATCATTTGCTCGTTGCGCTGCTCTTTTCTGCTCTTGTTCCATACCTCTGCGTCATTAATCGCCATCTGTTCCCTTGTATTGGCGCTGCTGTCTCATCTTGCCCAGCCATTATGCCGCGTCTTGGCCATCTATTGCGTTGCGACAGTTGTCTCTGTCCTACCCATGTCCATTAAGTTGCAATCAATTCTATCGTTGAATTACTCTCTGATATTCTTGCCAACCACTGCCCAGTATGTGCCAACCTAGCAGTAATACAGTTGCTAATTTGACAACTATAAGGGCTTAAATCTCTCTGACCTGGAAAGCAATCTCTGTTGTTAGCACATTGTTTCTGTGAGGGCTAACATCATGTGTTAGTGTGCGCTGCAACGCCTGCTTGGATTCCTTTTCCAACAAGACTTCCGATTAGTCCAGCAGCGATAGCAATGGCGTTATAGGTAAGTGAAATTAACAATTTTGATTGATCTCTTGTGACTCCTTTGCTAAAATGCTTCGTCACCGTTACATTGCTCAGACGCAATGTTGCCACCGGGATTTAACTAGAGTTATACACGCCTCGCATGCACGCGCATATGTCACGAATTGCAGTACATACTGGCTATGCCATATGCTTTATTTGTTCGACAGCACAAATTTTAATTAGCTTACAACGCATAACTATGGCACGTCACAATGGGCGCCCATAATCATCACTTCCTCTTTATAACATTTGACAGACGGCAAGCTAACTTCCAGGTCTTGTTTCATGCAAATAATTAGTAACTGACTGAATGAATGCAGAAACTTTAAGTTGCAATTGCAATCAGTGGTTGAGAATGCCATGCTCCTTGGAAATCTTTTTGAGTTTAGATTGGGCACCTACATCACCTTGTTCTGTTGCTTTTTTGAAACATTTTGCAGCTTCTTCATCTGACAGAGGTACGCATTGCCCATTCTGATACATCACTCCAAGATTACTTCGCGCTTTTGCATTTCCTTGGTCTGCTGATTTCCTGTACCATTTGACAGCTTCTTCATACGATTGAGGCACACCTCGCCCATTCTGATACATCACTCCAAGATTATTTTGCGCATCTGCATCTCCTTGTTCTGCTGACTTCCTGTACCATTTGACAGCTTCTTCATCAGATTGAGGCAGGCCTTTTCCATTCTGCTGCATCACTCCTAGATTATTTTGCGCCTTTGCATTTCCTTGGTCTGCTGACTTTTTGTACCATTTGACAGCTTCTTCATACGATTGAAGCACACCTCGCCCATTTTCATACATTGCTCCAAGTCCAAATTGCCCACTTGCATGTCCTTGTTCTGCTGATTTCCTATACCATTTGATAGCTTCTTCATCAGATTGTGACACGCCTTTTCCATTATAAAACATCCATCCAAGGTTATATTGCGCATCTGCATCTCCTTGGTCTGCTGACTTCCTGTACCATTTGGCAGCTTCTTCATCAGATTGAGGCAGGCCTTTTCCATTCTGATACATTGCTCCAAGGCCAAATTGCCCACTTGCATGTCCCTGTTCTGCTGATTTCCTATACCATTTGACAGCTTCGTCATCAGATTGAGGCACGCCTCGCCCAGAATAATACTGAACTCCAAGATTATTTTGCGCAATTGCATTTCCTTGTTCTGCTGACTTCCTGTACCATTTGGCAGCTTCTTCATCAGATTGAGGCAGGCCTTTTCCATTTTGATACATGTATCCAAGGCAAAATTGCCCACTTGCATGTCCTTGTTCTGCTGATTTCCTGTACCATTCGACAGCTTCCTCATCAGAATGAAGCACGCCTTTTCCATTCTGATACATCACTCCAAGATTATTTTGCCCACTTGCATCTCCTTGGTCTGCTGACTTCCTGTACCAATTGACAGCTTCTTCATCAGATTGAGGCACACCTTGCCCATTCTGATACACCACTCCAAGATTAGTTTGCGCCTTTGCATTTCCTTGTTCTGCTGATTTTTTGTACCATTCAACTGCTTCTTCATCTGATTGAGGCACGCCTTTTCCACTCTGATACATCACTCCAAGATTATTTTGCGCTTTTGCATTCCCTTGGTCTGCTGATTTTCTGTACCATTTGACAGCTTCTTCGTACGATTGAGGCACAACTCGCCCATTTTCATACATTCCTCCAAGGCCAAATTCCCCACTTGCATGTCCTTGTTCTGCTGATTTTTTGTACCATCGGAGAGCCTCTTCATCAGATTGAGGCACACCTAGCCCTTTTCTATACATTGCTCCGAGGCCAAATTGCCCAGTTGCATCTCCTTGGTCTGCTGATTTCCTGTACCATTTGACGGCTTCTTCATCAGATTGAAGCACGCCTTGCCCATTCTGATACATCACTCCAAGATTATTTTGCGCTTTTGCATTTCCTTGTTCTGCTGACTTCCTGTACCATTTGACAGCTTCTTTATCAGATTGAGGCAGGCCTTTTCCATTCTGATGCATCACTCCTAGGTTATTTTGCGCCTTTGCATTTCCTTGGTCTGCTGACTTTTTGTACCATTTGACAGCTTCTTCATACGATTGAGGCACACCTCGCCCATTTTCATACATTGCTCCAAGTCCAAATTGCCCACTTGCATGTCCTTGTTCTATCGATTTCCTGTACCAATTGACAGCTTCTTCATACGATTGAGGTACTCCTTTTCCATTTTGATACACCACTCCAAGATTATTTTGCGCATCTGCATCTCCTCGGCCTGCTGATTTCCTGTACCATTTCACAGCTTCTTCATCAGATTGCGGCACGCCTTTTCCATTAGAAAACATCCATCCAAGGCTATTTTGCGCCTTTGCGTTTCCTTGGTCTGCAGCTTTTTTAAACCAATCAATTGCTTCTTCATCTGATTGAAGCACGCCTTGTCCATTCTGATACATCACTCCAAGATTATTTTGCGCTTTTACATTCCCTTGGTCTGCTGATTTCCTGTACCAGTTGACATCTTCTTCATACGATGGAGGCACACCTTGCCCGTTTCTGTACATAATTCCCAGTTTAGATTGCGCAACTACATCTCCTTGTTCAGCGGCGACGCTGTAGTTAGTGAACTTTTCACGAAGGTCCGCTGCGCCTAAAAAGCATAATATTGTGACATGAGATTTCAATACAGTTGCTTTTAAAATATCAAAATTTTCTCCTTTTTACTAAATTACTGCTGTTCATAATGCGCGGCAGCCACAGTTCTGTTCTGGTTGCGAGAAAACAAATGATTTTTCATTTCAGGTGTTCACGAATGTTTACTATTATCTACGGGATGCCTTACGAAAAGAAAAGGGAGCAGTCGTAAATATCATGCCGACCTACTTTCTGTAAAATTTGAGAGCAGCTTTTGCACGAATCTGATAACTTTTCTGGCACTTTTGGGGAGCCGTTCATAGGCTATTTATCATAGTGTAATTTTGGGTAAGGCCAACTGAATTAGGTTTTGAAATATGCCGAAAATATCAAGTAAAAATTCCACCAATTATTTTTAAGAATGCTTTTAATCTCAGCACTAAATGGCATAGATGCGCAGACTTTAGAATTTTGTTAAACATACCTTATCGAAAGCTAAATGGAAGCATTGTTTTTAGACAACATTCAGTTTGAAATTTCTGCATTGTTTTACGAGGAAATTATTGAACATTTCGGCTCTGTTTACGGCATTATCCGACTAAACTGCCGAAAGTGACCGTTTTAGGTCAAATCTGAAACACTTTTAGCATGTGTTAAAAGCAATTCCATGCTTAGAACATTTTATCTTAGGCGCCCTAATACGCTAAAAACAATATTCTTGCTAGAATGACCATCGATTAAAAATACAGGGTGAGCCAATTTTTTCTCCCCCCATTTGTTTCTTGAATAGCTGTAGCTGAAGTTGTCCTCTCCGCTTGTTTCTTTATTCTGGTTAGTTTACGGGTAAAAGAGATTTTTTTGGCACGATGTTCAGCTCAAACGGACAAGTATGTATGAAAATACAGGGATTTTAAATGAGGTATCTGTTTTCTCGAACACTGAGGTACAGGGTCCGCCGCTTAATGATAAACTTTCAATTGCTCTCATTTCTATACCACGGAACCCGTTTTGTTGAAATTTTACAGGAATGTAGGAGATTGATTAGATTTATGTTATTTTAAGTTTTAAGTTATTCCGTTCACGTATTCTCGGTAACCAAGCGTTTGAATGCAACCGTCGCAACTCAACTGATTTTACGCCGAATAAAAGGTTTCGTTTTTTAATAGCTTGATCCAGAATAGTGCAAATGAGCTGAAACTTGGCGTAAATAATCCATAGATGTTGAGATATTGTTTGAAAAAAGAATTATTCAGTTCGGTTGTGGTGTTGTAAAGATATGGCCCAACAAACATAAAGCACTCATTTTCAATAGAGTTGCATGCGAAGCCCATAACCATACCTTCACGCGTCCTTGAAAATGAGACGTCCATGCGAGTGCGGATATTTGGCTTAAATTAGAAACGCATCGCCATTTGTACCTATTGCATTGTGATCAAATTTCAACTGCCTATACAGCCATCGTCACTAGAGTTGCAAGTTCTTTTATTAAGACGTTAAAACGGTATACAAATTTCGCAAGAGTGAGACTATGTCTGCTATTCCCTTGCTTATGCTATCCCACGATTTGCATTTACTGAGCATTGAAGACAGTCTTTCTTATTATATAGTCTTAAATTGACTCAAAGCTCGATAGGCGTCGCGGCTCCTAACACAATTTGACTCAACACGATTACACTTCTAACCATAAATGATAATGCTCCATTATACAGAACTCTGCAATGCACTTACCATGACTGCATCTTCGGTAGCATTGCGTTTAGCGCGAACCTCAGCACCATCAGCCTAAAATGTGAAGCATTAATGCAAATGATTGCATATGTTCGCAACTTACCGTCGCAATCACTTCCAGTGTAACGAAGAAGGCGCCGACCATCATCAAAAGAGCAGCGTTCATTTTCTTCGATTCCGCAGCTTTCTCCTTGTCGATCTCAACGATACCACAACTACTGTCTCTTTCGTTATGATCGCCTTCTTTTATAGCCTTTGCCTCCACCCCCTCATGTTGGCTATTCATGTAATCTTTCTGCGAATGGTGCAATCTTTCGGCGAAAAACTTTTTAATGTTTATCGGATTTTAGACTCAAGAATAGCACTTTGAATCATTACTTAATATGCCACCATCTTCTCAGAAATGTTTTGTCACGCAGTCTAATTAAAAACTGTTTGCCTCCTTACTTAATGGTGTCATGTGAAATGAATTTAGTTGCCATTAGCAACAGAGCTTTAGTTCCAGATTTGTTTGGCCGCAAGACAAAGTGCTCACCTCAGTTAATTAGAAAGGAAAGAATCTTTTAATTAGACTGCGTGACAAAACATTTCTGCGAAAATGTCGGCGCCTTTTTCGTTACGCTGCAAGTTATTGTGACGGTAAGCTGCCAACATATGTAATCATTTGCATTAGTGCTTCACATTTTAAGGCCAACTGTGCTGAGATTCGCGCCAAACGCAATGCTACCGAAGATGCAGTCATGGTAAGTGCATTGCAGGGTCCTGCAGAATGGAGTATTATCATTTGTGGTTAGAGATGTAATTGTGTTGGATCAAAGTGTGGTAGGAGCAGCGACGCTTGTTGAGCTTTGAGACAATTTAATATCATACGATGAAAAAGACTGGCTTCAGGTGCTCAGTAAATGCAAATCATCGGATAGAATAAGTAAGGGAATAACAAACATGATCCTAGTCTTGTGGGATCTATGCACAATCAAGCACTTATCATATCAATAATTTCGGTTTCCCCGTATTAGCTAACAGTTATCCATCGCAGACTATAAAACTACCTCCACACCGAAGTCAACTGTACTGTTTAAGGCTTCCATGCGAACCTCGAATAGTGTTTGCAGTGCACGTTTATGAACGTTTCCGTCATGCAATCAAGAATTGTGTGCAAGCTTGATTTGATATGGAGGAGGGTAGAAACGTGAATTACGCTTAGCTGCTTAATTTTTAGACAAAAAGCGATGTGTTGACTCGTCAACGTCGAGGCGCCATCAGCTGGGAGTGCACAGGAAAGTGCGCCGGGTTCTGGATTTGCATCGTAAAAGGAGTGTTAACCTCAGACAGTTGTGATTACCCCTCCGGTTGCGAGTGCAAGTGTTTTGCTTGGCAAAAATGTTGAACATTTTATAAAATTGCATCACTTGTTTATTCTAATACTATCCGTGCCCTTTTACGTCACTTGTTATTATGTTTTATCTAATAATCAAAAAAAACAAAAAACAGTTGATGTTTTGTTTCTATTTGATCAAAAACAAAAAAGCGAGGGTTTCATATATTTTTCAATCAAGAAACGCGGGGAAAAATTCCAAAAACGATGTTTGTTATTTTAACTGTTTAATAAAACGGAAAATCTAATGACGTATAAGGGCACGAACATACCACCACAATCTTCATTCATGCCATTGTAACGGAGCCAAAATAATTGCAAGAATTATTCTCGTTTCTTTCTTTTAATATCTGCCATTTTCATTCATAGTGTCGTGCGAAAGTAATTTCTTGATCATTCCAATTCCGATATACAATACCTCGCAGAGACGGTAACTTTAAATGTGATTATGATATCAAAGAATAACACATGCAATAAAAAAATCGTCGACAACTCCATTCACTGTCTTCAATGACTTTGCCTTTCAATATCAATTGCACTTTTTGTCACTTTTGTCTGAAACGCCGATGTCGTCGTGCACTGAACGGCGTTTCAGTGACTACTTGTGTCCTAGAACAATAGAGCATTGTCTGTTGTGGGAAAACTGCAATATTTTATGAAAACACATCTCACTGTCGATCCAATTTGAACGTCGGAGAAACATTTTTTAAGTTTAGATGCAAAAAGACACGTGAAGAACTCATTTGAGATTTTCTTATACATTTTAATGACTTCAAACTAATGCCCACGTGTGCTATTGGCCAGTAACTGTCGATGTTGTATCCTATCCACTAATACCTTTATGATTGATAAAAGTACAATTTTTCCGCTATATGTATTATCTCAACACTGAAGAATGTATCCGGTCACTTGCTACACTCCTCACGCGATGACGGACGCCGAAGGTCTTTACAACTGATTTGGGTAATAAATGTTTCAATAGAGAGTCAAAAAACGCTCGACTGTCGTAGGTATCGATCGACAATCCGAAGTTCATAAGAACGTTCGTTCGTCGGTGTGAATGTCCGTCGGCGATCGGAGCCGTATTCATGGCCATTGCCTATCCTTCCAGAGGATGAAATCGCTGCCGATGTGTCCAATTCAGTCTAGGAAAGGTTTTGGGTGCACTGTCTAGTGTGTAATCGTGTTCGATGTCGCGCGAACGACAGACTGGTTTTTGGTTAAAACGACTGCCACCATGGCACTGTCGCAGTATCCTTCCCTTACGCCTACGCGTATCGCACTCTGCCCGAACATAAGGAAGAAACTAGAGACAAAAACCCATCTTCTTCGCTGTCGCCTCTCGATCAACTTGCAGCCCCATGTCGTTGGATCTTACTTTAGAATTTTTGGTTCATTTCATCGGCGTGCCAATTGCCGTGTTCATTTGGCACCTTTTTCCTTTAAACGTTTGTCCTTTTATTATCACTTGGTCGTACATTGGAATGCAACTTAAAAATTATAGCCATATGCAGCAACGTTGACAAGTACAACAAGGCGCAAGGAAGATCTGCTGGAAGAGAAAAGCGATGCGTCGAACGGTTGCTACTCTAATTGTGCAGAAATGCGATCGGGCAACCGATGGATATCAGTCAGTGTCAAGAAACGAAGAACATGATTCTCATTGCTTCAAAAATAAAGCGTGGACGCGAGATCAACAACTAATTGGTCTTTATTTCAAGTCAACAATAGAATGGAGTATATGTATAAGTAAACAATGATGATTAATAATGACTAAAACGAGGAATCACCTTAATCGCTTTAAGTGAACGAGTATTCAGAGCTCTCTCTATCCGTCAATCGAATCAGAAATCAGCGGCAACAACCGAAGCACAGGTCTCTTAATTCATGAATTTCTCCGGCGACCGCATCGAAATTGAGCACTGAAAGAGCAGGAAAATTACATCTGATGAGATCAGCTAACGATAGAAGCCTGTCTGACGCTTCAAAATGAAAGCTATGAATGTCGTTTGCTTTAAGGTATCAATATATTTTGCAACTAGCCATGTCATACGTGGCTAGGAACAATCTATGGCACGTTCCCCACAACTTGATGTGACCGCAGTTCTCCTATAATGTGTCAATGTCGGCCAGCGGTAGTATTGCAAACTCTATTGCGCTTTATCCCTCAACAAATCCCTCGCCCATCTTGTTATATTGAACGGTTCATGTGTTAAAGTGACTTCATACCCTCCTGACTAAAAACGACCTTACGCCAAAAGCGTACTCTATTTCAATACGTGGCAATGTAATATCAGAAGCCTATTTCATAAAACATTGCAATTGAGAACAGCAAGCACGCTGATTTATAAGAAAAAACAACTGGAAAAAACCTGAAAATGACCAATCACCGCGCTTGCAATTCTGCAATGGCAACAATTTTCGTGAAATAAGTCCCAGTCACTTCAGCCAGACGTAAGAAAGCGTTATCCTTACATATTTGCCCAAATAATCTGGAAATTCCTATTTTCGTTTCGTTGCAATCCTACCGTCTGCGACATAGAAAAAACATACCTTCGCTTCGCATGCCTCGTCCGAAATTTTTTGCAGCGATCAACAGTTGAATGAGCATAATAAACCGAACGAGGATCAACAAAATGCCTACAAGAAATCAAAGTGGGTAATAGAACAAAGCAATGGCTGTGCGCCGATTCGGTTCATACCCGCAAAACATGTGGACGATATCAAAAACGTCGTTCCACTTGAATCTTCGAGGAATAACTAAACGAATTATAATAAGTAATTGTGACCGCTAATTTCGAGCGGAACTCGAGTCGAACTGTAAGTTGGCCTAAATATGTGCATTTTATAACATATCATGCTTTCTCACTGGCTTCCGTTGAAATTTGCTCTAAACGGATGGGAAAAGGGAAGCAAATAAAGTCGTAGAATGGACATGCTACATGATTAAAAAACCTGATAAAAATTTTTATGCGTTGTTGATCATTTTGTACGCAAAATTCAAGAATGTATTAAATTTTTGCAACAAAAATAACCTTCCCTTTCTTCCCCCTTTCCGTTCATTGAGACCTCGTTTCGACGCCATCAAGTGAAACATTGCAATTATATGTCATCAAATGCATTATAATTAGGCCAACTTGCTGCTTCACTCGTTCAAGTTCGTCTCAACAGACGTACTCTTATAGTGTGAAAAATGACATAGGCAGGGACGAGGATGCTGAGCGTTGCAAAAAGTGCACACAACCATTTCAACTCCCGCTTCACAGCGATTGACCCGATCAGAGTGTAGATAACACTCAAGGGAATGCCGACCGCCGTCAAGATGATCTTCCACATGAACAACTCCTGCCCGTCCGTCATAGCCAACGCTATGAAACTAGCCTAAAAATTTATACGATCACGAGAATATATACACGAAATGCATACAGCAGCCTGCAAGTCGAACGCGAGAAAGCTAAAATAGAAGCTTCGCTGACGGTAGATTTCTGAAAATATGAAGTTAAACTTGAGATCTCTGTAATTAAAATTTCGTACTTTGTAATGTTTCCGAAGCGCCGACGATGCGAAACTCGAGCCAGCCAAAGGATCGCACGACCAACACCGCCAAAATAATATTCACCGGTCCGAGCACAACGGCCACACCGAGTCGAACCTAAAAAAGTCAATTAGCACTTTTAACGTGAGAAATGGTCGATTCAAAATGCGGACATCTTTAATTGTACTTCGACGACTCTCATTGATGAACCATTCGCTGACGCAGTAGAGCACAACAACAGCAACACCCCCGATGTACATGTACATTTCAAAGAGGCGCTCCCGTAACAGACCAGAGTAGACATAGTAGATGCAGAATACTGTAAAGATCGGTCAAAGTTATTATCAAAATTAATAAATTACGTCACAGTCGCTGACCTAATATATCGTCAGAATCGCTTCATTATTTATGCAAATTTTTGCCGCACATGCCAGAAAACGCACAAATTAGGAATAGTGCGGCCCTGTGTTATTACAATATTGGCGTTTACTGTTTAAAGTAGCACTCAAATTGCCGCATTCATTTTTTGTTTATATCGTAGCACGCGATTTAAGGCGTCGAACGTACTTTCCAAATCCCAGAAGTATGAGCGACGCTTATTATAAAATAAATAATCGTAAAATGTATTATATATTCTTTCATTTTCGCGTTGAAAAATCGGAGAAGTTTTGAAGCATATCTGACGCCTAAGAGGTCGCCGGCTGTGACGCGATCTTCATGCTTAACCTGTATTCACAAGCAGAAGAAGAGCAAATGCAAAGTCGATACTCTGTGTGCTCGTCCTGTTAGCGTATTCTGATGCACCCGGCACGAACAACTTCAGCTGCANTTTATTCACAAGCAGAAGAAGAGCAAATGCAAAGTCGATACTCTGTGTGCTCGTCCTGTTAGCGTATTCTGATGCACCCGGCACGAACAACTTCAGCTGTAAATATTGATTGTATAATTTCCACTATTGTTAATATTTTGGTCCAATATAAGAATATTGTCCATATGTCTGTTTGAAAACCGCAGAAATCCTTACTTCTCGCCTTAGACTTCGACTAGGATTCTATTTTTAGTCTAAGCCTAAGGGGGAAAGAGAGAATTTTTATGATCGCAGGTAGGCAAGATGGCATATTTCTCTTGGTGTAAATCTACAAATTTCACTTTAATAATGACATTTTCTAATTCGAAGCAGACGGTTTCCATATTAATTTGACTTATAAGACATCTTTTAAACTGGAAAGTGCCCTTTGTTGACTTGAAAAATCGTTATTAGAGTAGCAATTGCATAAATAGTGAGTTGATCAAAAAAATAAGCTTATTATAATTCTCCAAAGAGAAACAAGGGCTTACAGCTGGCGCATACTGAACCATTCGGGTGATAGTCAACCCGGCGACAGCGCCCATGCTGACCGTGGAAATGGCCATAAACGTCCAGTCGAGCCGGCGCAACGAGCGCCACGTGCGGCGTTCGTAGCCGAGCACATCGTGAATAACCTGAGGTGGTGGCGGACGAATGAGTTGAGACGTATCATCAGTATATGGCTCACCCATCGCTCCATACATTAACCTGGTTAGATTTCGCTTGTTCACTATTGTCCTTGACGCACGCAACGATCAGCAAATAATGTGATGACCTGCCGCAAAACGGATGCTACTGTACTACAAACAACGAGCAACATACGAGACGCTATTTATTCAAGGAACCGATTGGCACGCAGCATTGATTCGCAGAATACATCGTTACTCATAAACGAGATTATTACTCATCAACAAACAAAGCGAATACTGAAAATCGCGCTTCTTCCTGTGATAACCATCGATACATCAAACTTAAATTATCGCTAATTCCTGACAAGTCGCTGTCTTTTTAGGAAAAATAAAAGCGCGGTGCATACATCTTTGGCAGGCGAGATAGCACATGCCGCGATACGAATATTTGCAATATGGAGGATAAATAATGGCTAGACAAGAGTGATTCCTAGGCAAAACATCGGCTTAGACGAACTTGTACTTGGTGAAAAGCGAATGGAGGACGCGCAGGGTACTCTTCAGGTCGCCGTTGGCAATGTCTGCAACAGTGATTATTAAGATTAATCGCGCCAAATCATCATATTACGGAAAAAATCTCGCATGTAACCATGGAGCCTATCTTATAACTACCGAAATAACATTAATAATCCTTTCACGATTGAATTACACAAATATGCATATTTTTAAGTTTCTTCGATGCCTAAGCGTCCACACATTCCTAACCGGTTTAGTTTTTGTTCGACTATTTGATGGCGCGCGTCTTCCCAGTACCAGTTTTGGTTCATTTGCCCTCTGTGGCTGGCTAACCTCGTTAATACCTTAACCTTAGCATAAGCTTAAAATTAAGTCGAAACGTAAAGAGCGTACCTTCAGGGCGGGTACGGGGTCGTTGCAGGCCGGCGTCCTGCATCAGTTCGAAGGCGAACGCGACGTTCTGCACCTTCTGCTGGTGGGTGCTGACTTGCAGATGGAAGCTGTAGAGAGGGACGAAGTAACCTTCGAGCAGCCCCATCATTAGCACCATAAAAACGCCGTCTTGGAATTGAGTCTCCAAGTCGGTCACCTGACAATTTTAGTTAAATCAAACATGCAATAAAGAAGAATAAAGTCAGTACTTCCAAGTTGATTTTGTTTAGATGTTTGTTGCAGAAAGAGACGAGCGAACTTTTGACGTGCGCCAGCTTGTCCGGTCCGTAGTCGAAGAGAGTATCGAATGCGTCGCGCTCTCCCTTCAGTCCGAGTTCCGTCTGCGACGTCGTCAACTCTTCAGTCGCGTATCTGAATAATAACCCATATATCATCTGCTTTTCCGCTCGATATATCCTCGAGCTATTCTTTAGGCTGAACTACGCTGAACAATCCGTTTTAAATAGTGCAAAGTGAAGCGTTGATTGCGGAACGTAGTTTCAATATTGTTGCCCTCTAAGGCGGCTCATTATGCAGCGGATTAAAAAATTGTGAGTAAATAAGAAAAATAAAGACGAACCGCGTCTTGAGTTGACCATCTCGTTTCTGTACGAGAAGCAGCTGTGCCTTGACGTATTCGGGGAAGCGGATGGGGGCACGGAAGTGGATGGCAAGCGCGATAAGAAGCTGCAGGATGGCGATCAGATCCTTTCCGTGGATCCACTCGGGCGTCCATTTCGGCGTCTGGTACTGCGGCTGCGCGAGAATCTTGTTCGCCGTCGTCACCACCACGCGCATCTTCTGTCGTTGACCCTCCTCACTCTGCGACACTTCCGGAACTTCTATCTAAACGAGATTTATTACAATCGTCAACGGTATCCTTAACTATCCCACACTCATCGCTTTCTTTCATGCTAAGGTTTCGCTTTACTTTAGGCTTAGCGTAAAGTTTACGCTTGGACCTAAATATTGCGCTTAGACAAAACTAACTCTAAGCAATAAGAAACGCGACGAATCTTTAATATTAATGTCCGACAGTCCTGTGAAAGCGCGATTTCTCATGCATCCAGCACCAAACAAAGCAAAAAGACCACTTCTACTCTATTTACACCATTGCCCAGCCCTCTTTTCAAACGCACCTTTACACCGGTGAACTTTTCGAGCAGCTTCTGGATGACCTGGCCGTCGAAAATGTCTTCCTGGATGTCCTTGACGATGATGCGCTGGTCGGCCAACTCGTCGTTGATCCAGTCGATCAACAGCGATATAATTTCCTTCACACGCGGGTCATCGCGAGATTCAGGGGCGACTAGTCGGCGCTCCTCGCCTTCTTCCATGTGAAGGTTCTCCGGCAGCATGTTCACTGGTACCGGAATGCCTGCAGACGACAATAAGAAGATTAATAAGCGCATTCCAATAATTGCCGCGAAGCTTACCAGACGAGTCGATGGCTTCGCGACCCTCCATGTCAAGCGCCTTCGCCTCATCTTCGTCCACTTGCTTTTTCTTGCCTCGGCCAAGCGTCGTGATTTTGTCCAGAAAAGAGTCGTCCTTAAACGAGAGAGAGCAATAAAAAACACCTCCGTGGTCGTATAAAGCAACAAACCTTCTTCTCCTTCTTCAAGCTTCCACTTCTGGACAAGCTGCGTGTGCCTCCAGTGCCAGAGGCGCCCCCAACGGTATCAGCCATATCAACGGCGACTAAAGGGCCGAATCGACGGGTAAAACAGAGAAACTCTGAAAAGAGCGAAGGGGCGTGGGCGCGCTTCGCGTTTCAATAACGAGCAGTGTGGCAGTACTGGCCTAGAGGCGCAGGCGGAGGAGGTTACAACCGACTCAACAGAGGCGCCGCCAACGGACCACGCCGGCCACCGGAACCTTTATTACAACGCACGGCATATACGTACAGCGTACGATCAATAGTCACACAACGAGCATCAATAACACTCAGCCTCTTCAAGATCAACGTCCAACGCTGTTGATTTGAAGTGCTGCACAAATGCGGCTGCTTAGACGACTTTGTACCGGGCCTGTTGACCGCCGGTGCGAGCTTGAGAGGCCTGCAACGAGTCAATTATTAAATAAAAAGAAAGAAAAGCATTTAGCGAGTTTACCAATTGACGCAGAGAGTCTTTCATTATGCGAATGACTTCTGTCTTCGCCCGGGTCAACGCCAATTCACTGCGCGCCTCAATAAACAGAAATAGTTTCCGATCGTCGTCTTTCGGCTCTTTGTTCGGCGGGTAGAAGGAGCCTTTGACAGAAATGCCAACGTCGGCATACTCCTGAACCTGACCAATGCACTCCTGAAACAGAAATAGGCGTAAAGAGTGGTGATTCACCTAAGCGATCGTGGCTGTTAAGTCCATTACAAATATTGCGAATCATACATGCATCCTAATTCATCGCATTTACATTCAATTTCGTTTAATTTAACTTCAGTTATACCAATACCGTATTCTATTCGAACGCAAGGCTGACAAAATTAAATGCATAACTGACGAATAACCGTGACAGATCCTGTCTATTGCATAAACAGAACAGCCATTTAAAGAAGTTATCACAAAAAAATTTCGATGATACGAAGAGAAAAAGAGAATGTACGCACCCTGGAGCAAACACGCCATCTGACTTGCTGAGGGAAGTCGTTGATTTCGAGTTCTTCCTCAAAGTATTGCACGTCCTGCTCAGTGTCAACTCCCGGATGGAGCTCGCTTGGAATGTAGTTGAGTTTTTCGTTCAGCTGCTCGGCGAGTTGCTGCGCGACCGCCTTCGCCTGAAAAGCATACCGTAAGAAAAGGTCGTTAAAACGGTACATAAACAATATGCCGTATTAGGGAGGATTTTGTCCGAACACGCCACACGCGCAAGCACACAATTCAGGAAAGTACGTATGATTCCGCGTATGGTGTGTCCGGACAAAAACCACCCTGATCTGACGTATCGTTGCGGTATGATCTAAGTGAAATAAACGGACCGAAATGGTGACAGGCGCCGCTTCGCCGCCGCGCATGACAGCTTCGGCGGTGCGAGAAGCGGCATCGCGCTCGACGACGCCGGTCAAATTCTTATCCTGACTGATCTTCTGCGCCAGCATCTTCGCCTTCTCCAACGCGCCCAAGTTCGCATGCGTCGTCGGCCCTTGGCTGCCCTTCTTCGCTTCCACCACTCGCGTCTTGCTCTTCATGATGCTCGTGATTTGGTTTTCAATCTGAAATCAGTCGATGCTATAGATACAACTTTTCTATCAGTAACAAGAAATTGAGCCCAATATTATAATTCGTGAAGAGAAGCTCTCTTTTCGATGCTTAAACACAGTTTTCTACCAAGAATGATAATTATTTCTTGGTGTTTACATGCCTTAATTGATAGAAAGAAGCGCTATCGACTTTTGAAGCAGTTTGCCATATTCAATCTAAGTTTTCTTACTGATCAACAAATTTTTACTATAATTAATTGTTGAATATTTCAAAATGCATTCATTACCTCATCATCGTCGTCTTCAACGCCGGCTTCCAGTCCGTGGACGAGTTTGGTCATCTTCCTCTTCGTGGCCTCTGCTTCATCTTCTGCTTCGTCGAATTTGAAGCCGTGACCGCTGAATCCTCCACCATGCTTCACAGTTTTTCCTTCCTAAAAGTAACCAATGAAGACACTATCGATTAAAGCAGCGATCTTCGCAACTTACCGCTTTCATGTTGGCTTGGAAGGTCTCCCACATTTCTTTCAGGTCATCAGGCGGTTCCTGGCCGGCTGACTCAAAGGCACGGTATACGTCTCCCGCCAGCCGTTCCTGACCTTCATTAAGGATGAAAGTATAAGCGTAGCCTTTGTTGCCGGCGCGTCCCGTTCTCCCGACGCGATGCACGTAATCCTCGTAGTGGTTTGGGCAGTCGTAGTTGACCACGAGAATCAGCTTCTTCACGTCGAGGCCTCGTGCCGCAACCGAAGTTGCTACCTATAAAGGACAAGGTTTTATCATCGTAATTTCTTAATCTTGATCGTCACAGAGCCACGATCATTCTTAAAAAGACAACAACAAACTCACCAACAGCTTGATTTTCGCCGATTTGAAGTCATTGATGGTGGAGTCGCGATCGAACTGGTCGATGCCGCCGTGCAGAGGGGCGCAGTTGTAGCCGTGCTTCATCAAGTCGCCGACTAGTTCGTCAGCCTTTTCCTGCTTCTCGACGAAGACGAGCACGTTGCCGCACTCCCAGTAGACGCCGAGCAGCTCGAGGAGCTTGAGGAACTTCTGGTGCTCCTCGCAAATGACGGCGTTCTGCGTGACGTCCTTGCAGACGACGCTTTTGGCACCGACCTGAATTGCTCAATGCGATTAACACTCGTTCGACATGTTACAGGGTCGGTTTGGCTAACGTAGCTGGGGATTTATGGGAGGAGAACTAATCACTAACAAGTACTGATAGGCGAGCTAACGATTATAGGTAACGTGAGACAGAAACGTCGATTACCTGTGCAAAATACTAAATACCCGCGGAAGCTTCTAGAAATTTCGAAGAATTAATCAAGTGAAGAGATAATTTAATGTACAATATGGCACATACACCGCGACAGAATGCCAAAGCCATCTCCAAACATACCTGAATCTCGATGGGTTTGACGAGCACTTTTCGAGCGAGCGCCTCCATCTGGCGAGGGAAAGTGGCCGAGAAGAGAACTGACTGTCGGTC
>NIUQ01001497.1:0-29959 GCA_002796945.1 Plectus sambesii
CTACGGCATTTGAGCCTGGGGATATCGTACTAAAAGAGACTGCCGCTCAATTGGAAACTGTCATACTATTCAAATAACTACGGTGAAGCCGAATTTATACTTTGTGAGTCAGTGCGGTGCGATGCGGTAGATTTTATGCAATTAGCGGGAAATATATTAAATAATTTGTGGTTATTGTATGCATCTCACGAGGTATAAATCCGGCTTAAGGAACTGCACAAATTAAAGTAGGATGCTCACTTTTTCACTGGCGATAATTTCCACCTCAATATGATCTGATGAAGAGAGAAGACGATTTTATGCTGCATATTTATAAACTAAGAGCAAATGAATATTTCGACAATCGAAAGCTTAAGCTTATGCACGATAATCAAGCGTACGTTACAGCCTGTCATCACACTATCGTGACGTTGTATCCGCAAAAACACATCGCCATTCTCATTAAGATCACATAACTCTGTTACTTTCTATTTCGCAGAATCGTTGCGATCGCCGCTGCCCTAAAATCGAAACATTTTACTATTGTTTTTCATCTTTCGTCAAATGTGAATTATCAAGTTCCCCGTTCTCGAGTGCCAAAAAACGCCTTACGTATTCATCGTTTTTCATCAGAATCAACGAGAAAATGGCACTAGTGTCGAATCGACGCGATAAATCAAAAAGTCTAAGGCAAGCAAATGTGACAATGCGGTTTCCGTGAGAAAGATTTTAAGATGTGCTGCATGATGTTTTCATAATGGCTGTGTTTAAGTGAGGGCCATAACGTTTCAGCCGGCTCATTAGCGATGGTGAGCAGCTGCAACTTTCTTCAACAAGTCGAGCTTTTTTATGTACCTCATAATTATTATACTTGAAATTTTGAATGATTTAGAAGTCACGTCGGCTCAGCCCGCATGACCATACTATGCTATCAAGCAGCATCAAAATTTCAAAAATTATACCGCATTACCTCACTGAAAATGTTTGCACTCAGAATGATTGACCTTCGTATATGAACCGAGCTGAATCGTTCATATCCTTATTGAAACTCGGCCGTTAAGAAGTTCGAGTTGTGCTTATCGGCTCTCGCTAAATTGGCTTGCCTTGGATTTTTCGATTTATGATTCAGATCCTTCATTGATGCTGTTTTTAGTGATTCATATGAAATAAAAAGAAAATTGGCTAGTTCTTCCAGTTCAGAGAAATGGTAATTCTTGAATTTAATAATTTTGCAGGAAATGAGAAATCTGATAATGTATCGTTTTAGGACGATTGCGATCGCAGTAGCAACCGTCGACTAAAGAGATATATTGTATGAAATCTTACGGCCAGTTTTAGGCTTTTGTGAGGCACCAATGTCTGTGATGACCGTAAGCTCAAGGAACTCATCAGTCTCATTTTAATCGTCAAGATGTCCTGAGAAGGGCGGCGATGCTCCCGTCAGAGTGCCACTGAACCGCTCATTTACCCACTGAATCATCTATAGTGTTCACTGTATGTATTAGCATATTGATATGGATGTTTGGCTATGAGAGACCAGTGTTTCATACTGCACCATTTTGTATATAAATTTAGTAGTAATTCATTTTTTCGTTCGTTGCATTAGTAAAGCACATGCAATTCTGGT
Organism: Plectus sambesii; assembly: GCA_002796945.1. NCBI lineage: Eukaryota > Metazoa > Nematoda > Chromadorea > Plectida > Plectidae > Plectus > Plectus sambesii. Next base: position 1,607 of record NIUQ01001497.1, read on the forward strand.
TGCTGTGCTGGAAATAAGGAACGGAACCTAGGCGGTGGTATCTCTAATATCACTCTTTTAGTATCAGAGATTGGGTTAGGGAAGAATGTTCCAGCCATTACCGATCAAACAATGAGTTTTGCTGGAGATCGGAGTTACATAGAAAATCATGATGACAACATTAGTTTGCTGGGGAAACATTGAAAATCCGAGGGCGTTCTCTTGAAAATGCCACCTCCCCTGCATTAAAACAAGAACCAATTTCGAATTGAGGCATAGTACGCTCCAGCAATCAGCAATGTTCATGACGCCCTAATCATAACTGGAGGACAGAAATGAACGAGAAATATTACTTTTCAGCTCAGCTGTCAGAGTGAAAAGGATATCGTACCGCGAGGCCGACACTGTCACGCACTCTTTGCGTACCCACGCACAAACGTTGATTAAAATAGGAAGACTATTGTCGCTTTTTCAGTTGTTCATGGTGACATTTGAGATCGACCGGTTGGTACACCATGCCAAGTCTGATCTTCCGCAATTTGGTTGCTATTCTTTTGCTTCACATTACGCTCGCTGTATCATTTCCACTGATGTTCGACAATAGTGCGGAACTGTTTCCAATGTCCGACCTACAATCGGATTATGAAAGTCGTCCGCGAGGCAGCCTCTCGCGTAAGCTCTTCACCAGCCTTACAGCCGATCATACAACCAAATGTTTCTTGCAGCCGGAGAGGACACGTTGCTGCTTTTGCCACCCAAGCGGTGGACCGTCGATCACAAAGTTAATCGGGAATCCAGCGGCAACAAAGTAAACCATTTGCTGAAGCAGCCGATTCTCGGTTTCAGTCAATGGTGGGCTAAATGGTAATGATTTCGATGCCATGCTAACGTCGTTGCTGAACTAGAGGGCTTAACGGAGGTGACTGGTAAAATGATTGTGGTCAGATTTCGCCAACGTATAGCGACTATATCCCCACCCTCTGCTAGTTTTCACGGTAACTCAATTTTAACCGTAATTTTTTGCCTACTTTAAAGCCAAACCGTAACTTTAGACGTAACGTGAGCGCAATAGTTTCGGTGTTTTTCTCTAAACAATTTAGACAAATCATCGCCTTACGTTCGCGAACAATTATCAATATGTTTAGATTTTTTACTATAATTTCTAATTGTGATACATATAGCTATGGCTAAGTTCATTTCACCTTTATCAGAGCAAATCTTTCCAGTCCTTGCGGTGGTCTCACGACTTTTGTTGTTATATTGTATAAAAATTTGGAAAAAAGCTGTGCCTTTCTCGCAGCATTAGACGGTGTTTTCGAGTTTTCGAACAGCTGCCATAAACCAATAAGCAAAGATTAGAGAAATATTGCTCACGGATATCTTTAAGTACTAATTGTTGTCTGCAGATTGCTTTTGCAGGCGAGAGCACAAACGTCCTTGGTGGTCTCCTTAGTTATCTACAGTACAACCGGTCGTATGAAAGCATCAATCAACAAACTGTATAACAGTTGGCCTACAACTGACAATACTGCGCCTAAAACGCGACTTTAGTGATCATTGTTAGTTAAAAAGCATTGCCTTATTGAATGTCATCAATCATTAATCCTAAGAGGAACGAGCGCATTTGTTGTTTAAAATGCTGATCTAAAATTAACGATATTTGAGAAAAGATAAACTTGACCTTATTCAACGATGCAGTGAAACGACAGAGATCGTAGAAATCGATTGATGTGTGATAATAGCGACCAATGCGTTGTGATTGGACGCATAAATATAGTATGTTGAACCCTATCATTTTCCTGCTTGGCAAATTTGATCAGATATCACATCTACAGCTTATCTTCGACGAAACCTCTACGCAATCACAATCGATATACATCAATCATATACAGTTACAATCACAATATTATAGCACCATCGATCATTTGAGACAAAGTCAGCAGTCAACTCTAGAATTATACAAGAGCAATATTAAATCGTAATGATGCTAAAATGTAGTTGTCAAAAAACTTTCCTGAAAAGGAAAATCTGGTTTGCATTTTTATCCTCGACTATTCACCAAATCAGCGAGTGAAAGAATATGAATCGAACAGTTTTACAATACCGTCACAAAGCAGCGGCACCATTAAGTGAGATGATTTTTCCGCCTTTTCTCTTCCGCTTTACAGCGCTGTTACCAACACCATCGCAACCTCGCGCTTTTCTGCTTGTATTAACATGACATTTCTCCATAAATGCCAATCCCTTTACGACGACGACTTTCAAGGTAAATCAAAGAATAGCATCAGGAGTTATAAAAACAGGAATGTTCAATATAAATCCTACATTGTCTCTTTTTAAATTTGGGACGGTTGGACGCAGCAGCTGGATAGACAGAACTTTGTGATATCCTTGCGTTAAAACTCATCTGAAAAAGGAAATGATAGTGCCTCTCGAAAACTCTGGACTATCAGCCCTTCATGGTTGCTTTTGCTCCCTCTGTTTTCAGTTTCTGTCCATGCGCTTGCACCTTAAGAATTGCGACAGTATTATTGCTTTTTGATTGCTCTTCTTAAAACTACCTCTTTATTCTGTCAGACTGATTTACTGCCCATAATCAAAGTATACTTTTACTTCAGTTTCAGTTTTCATGATTAAAATTTAAAGTCATGCTTCCATGTACACATGAATATACCGTATTCCTTCTAATAATCGCCCCCCTCCAATAATCGCCCCCCTCTGGCCTAGGTTGAAAAAATAATCGCCCACCCTCAGACCCCTAATGAAATAATAATCGCCCAGGGCGATTATTAGAGGATTTACGGTAAATGCTATTTGACGTGCACTTGTTGGCCTGCTGACCACGTCCGTGAAGTAGGCGGAATACGGAGAGAAAGCCGAGAACCGGAATGTCGCCTGTGAAAAGTAACGGTAAAACTGGAAGGCAGCGTTAAAAACTTAATCTTCTCTATTTGGCTGATATCGTCCGCCTCCAGGACTGCCGCGGGAATCGAAGCTCCATAAGCGCCCATCGATCTGCGATATTTCTCACTTAAGATCCGATTTTTCTAAGCATCGTGAAATTTGTTCAGAGCCTTGGCACAGTTGGCAAAAAGTTTTCGGATTTCAATGAAGTTTTGCATGCTAGGATCTTTTAGGGTAAAACTTGTGAAAATTATGTTAGATTTTTCTAAACAAGTTTTCGCTTCGAGATAAGGCGGGAAATTTAAATTTGTGCACTGAAAACGCAAAATTGGTCGCAATCAGTATTTTTATATATCAACCGATTGAAAATGATGAGAAAAATCCGAATTTTTCATCAGATTGAAAATCGGTGCAAAACCTGAAAAGTTATGCAATGGAGAAAATTCGAATGTTAGAACTTTTCAGGTTTTTGAATTTTTCGGTCAAAACTTGTTCACTGACCCTAAGTTAAACTTACCCTAGGATTAAAGCCCTAGTTCTGGGCTATCGAATGGCATATAAAAAGTTGGCAAAGTCGCGCACACACGTGGCGCAAATTGCGCCCGAAGTGACCCATCTTTTGAGGGTTTGTCGTTTACGGTTAAAATTGTTACAGTGTACTTAAAAGTACTGTTGTTCTATTTATAAAGCATTTATATTCAGCATGTCTATTGATTAATCCCCTAACGATGGGCTAACAAACGGTACCATAATTCCTATAATAATCTGTTGTGTTCTCATCTCTTCGAGGTGTTAGGAGGCAGTCTATGATAGGACCGTTTTAGGTAAGAACACTTGTAGATACCGGGTAAACACAATACAAAATAGACAATACAGAAGTGTGTACGCATGTTACCACAACCGTGGCCGGAACTTACACCCCACCAATTTCAAATTTTTGCCTGATTGTGTTAAATGCAGTAAACTATTTCAATGCTCACCGTGTGCAATGGCTGCGACGCACACGGTGAGTGTTAAAATCATTTATTGAACTTAGCGCTCGTCAAGGGAAGGACTACGGTTGGTGGGGTGTAAGTTCCGGTCACCGCGGCGTGCGGCATGCAATTATTNTCTGCGGCGTACGGCGTGAGTTCGGTTTGTTTCGAACGCACGCCGCAAGCCGCACGCCGCAGGCAAAATTGCAGCCGTTGCAGCTATGTAAACACCCGTTGCAACCAAAATTTTCGTTGCAAGCCGCATGCCGCACGCCGCACGCCGCAGCTATGTAAACACCCCTTAAGACAGTTCATCTCACGTATAGTTCTCTGATTTGCATATTAAGAATGTCGCGCCTCATTTAGTTGCTTTTATTGATAGAAGCAAGCAAGCATAGAAAGAAGCTTAGAAGATAGGCATAGAAAATTAGCGTCTTGTATTTGCGCGCGTTTGTTTACCGCTACTGCTTTCGATGGCAAGATTACGTATTAATAACACGTTTTCAATGTTAATTTATGTAGGCTGTGTGTTACTTACCGTATATCCTCTAATAATCGTCCACCCTTTAATAATCGCCCACTCTCCAATTATCGACCCCCATCAGAGTGGTTACAACATTAAAGGCTTGTGCAGTACAGGTCAACACTGAATTCTTATTTAAATTCTTGTACTGAGAACGCATAATCTTTGTATTTATGAGCGCTTTTATAAAATAAAATGACGGTTGAAAGAAACAAATGTTCTCTCTCCAACGACTGCCTCATTCAAACATCGATTGAAATAATAATCGCCCACCCTCTAATAATCGCCCCCCTCAGACCTCTTATGAAATAATAATCGCCCAGGGCGATTATTAGAGGATTTACGGTATGTACTTTCGCGTGCCTCATAGCGTGTTCGATACAGCGCGAACTGTCATATTAATTACGTTCCTTGTTATCGAACATCTGCTAGTAAGCGACAGAAAAGTTAAAAAACATGCCGCCGAAACGCAAGTCTGTAAGCGATGAGGCGACGGCGAAGAAGTCGCGCAAATCAGCCTTCACCACTGAGGAAATAATGGTTCTTTTGAACCATTATGAGGAAAAGCTCGACATTTTCCGCAATGAGGGCAACTCTGCGCTCGTTCTGCGTTCCCAGCGAGGGGAGTGGGAGGCGATCGCCAGCATGGTCAATGCTGCGAACCCGGCGATCGTGCGAACCTGGGACGAGGTATTGGTTTATTAAAATCAGACTGATCGTTAGGTTTCGTCGAAAGAGGTATTGGTTCGACATTATTTCAGCAAAATCCAAAACTATCGAGAAACTGTGTCAAGTGAAGCTTAATGGGTAAAGAAATCTACCTTAAACATGCTAGAATTCGGTTTTATGAGAAAAATTCAATATCCGCACTATCAGAATGCATATGTAGTGTTTAAATTTTTCGTCTGTTGCTTTCCCGATTCTAAATGATGTAATTTAATTTTAGTAATGAATAATCTGAGAGTTTTTATTGTGAATTTTGCATTGAATATATTTCATTCTCCTTCTGAACAAAATCATTCTCGAGTGAGTTCTTGTGACATCATGACCGATATGGCTGAACGTTAGGCAATGAGACCCACAAGGTCGCAGATGATCGGCGCTCTCGTTTTCCTTGTCCCACTTTTTTGATAGTGGGATGAAATAAACCACCGCAGCACGCAATAACAACCCCAATAACAATGAACAGTCGGCAAATGTAATAGGGAAAACGAGCAGGAAAAGTTCAGTTTCCATTGGCCTAGTTGTGAAGGAATCTATGTCTCTTGGCGTTTCTTTTGTGATCATCCACGAGTCGGCCATATATACTTACCCGCTTTAGGCTTCGTTTATTTTTAGACGTCATAATGGGCAGACTTTCTAGCAATCAATCGATTCTTGTTATCCACCTGATTCCTGCAATTGCAGTGCTGCTCGAAATACGCAAATCACACGTCGAGCTTTGCACAAGGACTTCTTCGCTTCCTGATACGACGCGAACTACTGCGCATGTAACAACATCCGATGTTACGACAACAACATCGCTTCGCAGCTTCATTTTATCCTGTAGTATCTTTTACATCGCTGTCGCATCGCAGAAAATGATTGAACAAAGAAGTCGTCCGCTCTAAAATTACTGAACGCGAAATTTGTTGGGACAGAAAGAGAAGTAACTGAGGAATACTGAATGATTGTAAAATGAATCATGATGATTGATTACCCAGAACAGTAGAACACTGTATCACATACACCCCAACAAACGCCTCACTTTCGGTGTTAGTTCTATCATAAGAATTATCTAACAAGTCAAAATTTTTCTTTTCTGACCGAGCACCCGAGTAAGAAATCAATTTTAGTGACTTTAAAAGACAGTAGTAAAGCCAGAAATTGATTTCGAAACTCAACTAGAAATGATCTGAGGATATTTTGGCCGTCCGGTCAGACAGAAAACACTTTTGATAGGTCGTTACGCAAGGGTCAGAAATTATTTCCGATTTAATATTTAACAACACTGCTCACTACGACGCGCCAGCAATTAAGGCGATCGTTCGTTAGGGTCGACACAGATAATCGACGATCTTGACGTTCGAACTGGTTACTCTTTCAAGTCCTAGTTACCCGGTGCAGCGATCAACTAGAGCAGTGTCAGAGACTTCGTTCTGCGAACGCCGAGAAGACTGTTCGTCGCCATGGTCCCAGTTTACAGTGTGCGGCATACAAATGCTGTAGTAAGACGAACAGTCATTAGCGCTGTACTTGTCTACGTTGCGATTGTTTATCCCGGTTTGCAACCAGTCGAAGCTTGTGTTGCAACAGTAACTACTCCAGAAACGGTAAAACTGAATTCTTAAAACAATATGCATAAAGTCAGAGTTTTGAAACGGCTTATCGGCTTTTCTATTGTTTCATTTCCCCTGCCCTCTGAGTTGGATCATTCTTATTGTGATTGCGTAATGTGAGTCAGTTTTGTCGCGTTAAAGTTCCGATAACTTGAAAAATTCGTTTAGATTGAGGGAGTGAACAAACTGAAGTACACAAATGAAAGCTAAAATGTCGCTTTAAACTCTCTGTCTTTATGAGAGAGCGCATAATTCAACTCGCGTGCAAAGTTTAGCATTTGAATTTAAGATATTGATAAAATAAATGACGTGTGGGGCCTAGCAAGAATTACACTGTCCCTTACGCAATTATTTGGTTAAGGGAGGGTGGTGCTTTGTCGGTGAATCTTTTTGCGTCAGCATCGCCAACTATGATTGTTGCAGTTAGTGCCTTGCGAGGTCGGCGCAAAGAAGTTCGGAGTATTCGATCCAGCACCGGGCTCAATCGTTGAGGATGGCACCTATGTCACTGTGTTCTGCAACCCTGCGACTCACACTGCCGATAACTCCGTTTCAGTTGCAAGATGCAGCAACGGACGGCTCACTTCTACTTCAAGCTGCCTTCCGGTGGGTTTTCTATCAATGGGTCTGTGTCGCAAGTAATATTATCCCCAAAGGTGGGCACTGATCAATGTCTGGGGAACATGCGCATCCCCATACCCCTCCACGCTCATCTCTAATAGTACCCGTACTAAGTGTAACCTGATAGTACTACGCTCGTAAAAAGCTACCTGGTGGAGTTTTATTTAAACATTCGTTACTTGGCAAAGATAACTAAAAATTTTATCAAGGTATGATAAGCTTTAACTTAACTCTGTGTCATACGGCAAGAAGTGGATCAAAATATTGTGAGCTTGAAGACAAACAGCCATTGGTTCCTTTCAGTAGTCTGTTTTAGAAACCTGTTGAAAAATGAGAACTGAGAAAGAAAGTCTCAGTTTTGCACTGTCATCGCTCAATTCTCAAACGTCTATATCAAAGCAACTGCTCAGATTACAATTTTCAACAATCTTACGAAATAGCCCTTTAAGAGCTGAGTGATGACAATCTGAACAGTTGGGATCTCAATTCTTAACCGATGTCGACCCCGATTAGCAACGTCATACCAACTGTCATTATAAATTTGCCAATCTTATAAAAAAATTGATTTTTCAGTGTCCTGACGATTCATGGGTCTACGACGCGACAACGAATCGTTGTTTCAAAGGATTCGCGGCAATTGCCAATTACGGTGGTCAGTGTGACCCTGCGTTGACTTGCGTTGGCATCGGGCTAAGCTATGACGGCGTCCCCGGGAGTCTCGCGTATACGTCGAATCTTCCTGCATTAATAGGTGGGACTTTTGAACTTTAAATCCCTCGGGCCAACTATTAATCGGTACACACTCGGGTACTGCCACTGCGTCATCGAAACCAGTGAAGTTTACGATATCGGGAATTTATGATTCTCATAATGATACCATTAGCAGTATACATAATTTTTTTGAGATATTTTGTCATAATTTAATTACTTTCTCAAATCTGATTTCATTATCAAGTTTTCAGAAGTCGAAATAGAATAATGATTTAATGTCAGTTTCATTACACCGTAATTAATGATAGGATATTAGCATCATACTCTGCACCAGAAATAAAAGTTTTGAGAGAAAAGTATAAGTATCAGTAAATACTTTTGATGATGTTATAACAGTATCGGACAGTATGGATGTCACTGTAAGCTTCACTGGTTAGTAATTGTCTGGTACTGGGCCGAAGCTTAACGGAATTTTTGTTCATCACGTACAATCTAAAAGCGATATTCGTAAACGGATCAAACTTTAGGGGAATATAGTTGAAATCTTGAGTTTAAAAAGTTTTGTATTGTATATGTGAACTTAAAAAGAGCGTGATTCCGCAACAACGTGCTTCGGATACATTTCTGAGCAACGATATTTACGCTATTACGCTTAAGGATTGTGTATATTTAAATTAATGATTCACAAACGGATACTGGTACATAAGTCGGTCGGCGAAAAAGAGGCGGCACCGGTACTGGTCCGCTGCTCCGCCCAACGAAATTAATTGGTGCACTAATCACATTGTAAATTTAAATACGATATTCAATAGATGCTAACCTACTGCAAACCTTATGTTAGTAATGCAGCAAAGGATTTTGGTTGAGCAGCTATTTTAGAGTCCTGTATAATGAGCGCTCGCAATTTTCGGAATGAATTTTCAGAGTTATATCGGTATTCCAAAGGCTGATCGAGTTTCTGAAAGAGACGTCAAATTGTTTACAACCTCAACCCAGGCTTAGCCGGTCGGCGAAACCTCCTCAGCACTAATCCATGTGTAATACACAGAGACAATTATTATGCTTTCAGAAGCCGGCAAAATTGCAGTTCTTTCGACTGTCACTCCGAGCAATCAGTACTCTGTTGGCATCGGCGACTCAAGCAACCAAGCGAAGTACAAGCTGTTAGATGGAACGCCAGTTTCTTTGACTGATCTTAATCCGCTCTTCGTTTCCGGCCAGCCTGACGACAGCCCAGCCAACACGCAAACAAATATGGTTATTCGCTCCGGACCGAATTCTGCAATTGGATTTGACGATGTGACATGTGATAAATCGTTTGGTGCGATATGTCAGCTGCAGCTATCTGCTTAGTTTGTAGAATACTTTAGTCCTTTCTTGCTATTGTGTTTTCAAATAAGCTGGAGTTCTAGTTGAAATCAAGGAAGCATAAGTGTATCAGGTTTTCTCGCACGAAATGAAGTTCATTACGTTCCTTTCTTAATGATGACAAAGCCAAGTTTTTCTCGTTGATCGCACCATTAAAGTTGGCTGAGACCCAGATATTGATACTGATTCTTTATCCATAAAATGTTCACTACCGAAACTGGTGCTGCTTTCATACAGGCGCCGATTGGCGTTCATCTTTGGTACTGATACCACTGCTATCTACTACTATAATTGTCACCTACTGCCACATGCTTCATCTTTCATCCCCTTTCCACCGACCACACATACCCGTCTATTAAACAGGGCGCATCATTCTCAGCCGCAGACTTGCAAGAACAGAGATAAACTGGAATACCGATAACCTTCGCCGTGACCTGAACCAGTTATTCGACAGCTGAGAGAAATAACGTGCCACGGACTATTACTGGCCGACACGGCGGAAAGACAGAAGTAACACTTTATTTCCTATTTATGGACGGTAGGTATTTTATTTCTACCATGTATCTTTTCTGCAATTGATAATCTTCATTTTATGTTTCGTTAGCTTGGTTCCTGCAAGCAGTGCATTACTAACTGCTGATGATTTGCAATGAATTGTAAATTCAATGTTTTCTCCAATATTTTCAAAGCGATAGGTAGGATACGACTGACTTATTGATTTCAAGAGATGCGTGGAGTTGAAGACATCAAGCGATCAAATAGTCTGAAGATGAACTCTGAAAGTGTAAGCACATACGAGGGGTGTTTCCAAAGTATTGTCCAACGTTTGCTCTCTTATAAGTCCACAGGAACGAAACTAAATTGAATGCTGTTTCTAGAAACTTGTAGAGCTCTCTCTAGCATTTATTATCGTTTTTAATCTTACAAATTGGTTCATTTTCCGTCATTTTATGCCACTTTAAAAAAGCCAGTTTTTGCACGTACACTGACGGTTGCGGAAAAAATGTCGGTATCTTCCACTTTGTGATTAATTATCTCAGCATAGAATGATCGGATTAACATGAGCAACCACTCATTTTTGTCAGCGGTTTGACACTATTTATTCGTTCTAAGCGAGTGTGCGCGCTGATTGACTTACTTAACAGTGCGTTGCGTTACAACGACTTAGTAGAGAAGGTTTATTTCGGTAGAGCACGTACAGTGGATGATACAGTGGTACAGTAGAATGGGGAGAAGGGAAGAGGTGAAGGGTTAAAGTAACCGGCCGTAAGATAACCGATAGCATAGAGGATAAGGATTGAGAGAGAGCGGTTGAGATGGAAAGGGAGAAGCGGCGACGAGCTGGTCCGGTTGGGGTATAGTAGAAGTGCCTCTAACATGCTTAAGCGGTCGCTTATAAAGGTGAGTTTTAACGGGTCTCAGCCAATCAGAACTTCGTCAGATATTCGACGAGTTTCGTCAGATGTTCCACTCCGATCTTTCCTTGATCGAACAGCGTCGGATTCTTGTGACGGCTTCTACCGGCAGGGAACTTTCGCAAACCAATTTGTCATAGAGAATTACGAAATGGTGCCAATTTCCGGGTTGGATGAGCTTCCCCTTTCACGATCGAAGTGCATACTCGACCGTGACATTACTTTTTTTGAGACAACGATGACGTGCTGCTCACTGACTTCCTGGCTCATGGAGAGACGATCTGCGGTCCCTATTATGCATCACACATTGAGCAACTCTATTCTGTCATCCTGGAGAAACGCTGCCGTAAAATCAGCTGTGGGGTACTGCTTCTTCATGGCAACGCGCTCGTTCACAAGTGCAACATAGCGCAGGCGGCAGTTTGCCTGGTGACCTTCATCAAATTGAATCATCTAGCCTATTCCCTGGATACGGCACCCACTGATTACTACATTGTCAATTTAAAAAAAATTCCTTTGCACCAAGAGCTTTGGCTCTGACAATGAAGTGATAATAAACTGTTGAGGGGTACTAAGGCGATCTTGATTTGCAGGTTTTTCCTAAAGGTATAAAGAGTAGGGGCGATCGCTGGCAGCGTGTGGTAGCTAGTGAAGGTCAGTACATTCAAAAAAAGCAAATGTTATTATTCTACGGTTTTGCAGAAAATGTATTGCATAAATTTTCTGAACAACCGGATAAATCAAGACGTCACAATTCACGAACACTTATTTACAGCATGTTATGAGCTTGTTAACGGTACAAGTATAGCAGACAGTTATTTTCAGGCAAGTTACTTGTCATGAAATGCAGTATAATCAGATAGTAAATGACACTGCCAGTAAAAGAGAAATGATAAGCAAAGTAAAATGATGCCTTGCATAAAACATGGGACGCTCTTAATTTAACCGTGTTGCCTCATCAAGATAAAACAGCTTTGATCACGTCATACAATGCATGGCAACCCAAAACGCGGCAGCATCATGGAATAAGCGCGGCAATCTGTTTATGGCTGCAAATATGTGTGTGTCCTTTTTAAGTGAAAAGAGTACATAAGAATGCATACGAATAGCTACTGTCTTTCAAATTATAGCTGAAGTTGGCAGATAGAGCCAAAAGCAAGCACTCCATTAGTACATACGATATCATCGAACCCTACAACTCCTAATTGTATATTTACAATCATGAACTGAGAAGTCGCCGATGAGGCAAGTATCGGCTCGAAGGGAACGAAGAGAGGATTGATGAGCGTCGGCGGAATGGGCGTACCATCAATTAACTGGTAAGATAAATCGATCGGATCGCCGATGCCCACATGGTAAGCGGGATCTGAATTAACGTGCGCTTGAATAGCGATCGTCCCCGCATCTGAAGTTAACACACCCGTAATTGAGACAACAAAGAGGCAGTTTTCTGTAATAGTCAATCCTAAAGTGGCGCATATGCTTCTAATAATAATAATAATACATGTTTTTTATGCTTGTTAAGATCGGATTTTTTCATGGATCGAGAAACTTTTGGCACAGTTGGCGTCACGTTTTCGGATTTCGATGACATTTTGTATGCTAGGATGCTTTAGGGTAAAACTTGTGAAAATTATGTCAGATTTATATATAAGCTTTCCCTTCAACATACGGTGGGAAGTGTCAATTTGTACAGTGAAAACGCAGAATTTTACTAAATTACTGTTTTTTTATATCAATCGATTGAAAATGATGAGACAATCTATTTACGCTTCAATAACAATCAAAAAATGTGATACTGCAGCAAAATATTAGGTTAAAGCAATCTGAAAGTATTAATACTAGCAGATTCTCTAAGGGCTTCCCACACAGCATCAATCTACTTCGCGTCGAACTCTTTATTCAGTGTGTCCCACATAAGTGTTCCCTGTTTTGATTGGTGGTAATTTTTTAAGTTTTAACCCTATAGCTTTACAGCTTAACTAAATACTGAACAAATCTTAAAATTTTCATTATCAAAATTTAACATTGAACGGACGTAGCAGTCACGATTTATGGACTCCGATGTAATTGCCATAATTTTAAATCGCTTTTCGAGCTTTCCGGGGTATCCAAGAAAGGTTTTCTGCCTCATTTCGGCAGTAGTGTAGCTGAAAGCATTTTTCCGTTCTTTTAACTCATGAATGTCTCTTGATCGAATTGTGTAAGCTTTCAAGTTAATAAATCCCTAAAGGAAGGGCACATATCTGTCTTATTTCTATGTAAGCAAGTTACATGTTCGTCGACTAAACAAAAGGAATCTTCACGATTCTGAGCTAATTATGTGAAGTAGAATTTTCGTGACGAGACGCTAAAATGTTGTTACCCAGTAAGGCAGGAAGGTTGAGCGTGTACGCAATGTCGCTTGGAGCACCGTAGGTTGCAGCGAGGCCGTAGCAAGGCAGCCTGATGTCGCACGGAGTGGCTACTGCTGGGCCTTTGAAGCCTTTGAAGCATCGATTCGTTGTTGCGTCGAATACCCATGTACCGTCGGGGCACTAAAATGACATCAGTTAGCCCCTTTTTTGAAAACAAAGCGAGGGGAATTTCATGAAATGTTAATTTTAAGACCAATATTTTTCGGTCCGGAGACCATAGAAACAAATATTTACCGGCTATAAATTGATATTTGATCATAATATTGACCTGAATGGTATAACTGTGCGGCGACATCTTTTTAGCGAAACATCCGTTTAACGTGCAAATATAATTTCAGTGCTGTGTAAGGTCCTTCACTGGAATGTGAAAAAAGTGGGAAGCTTTATGGGTAGAAAGGCTAGGAGGAAAATATCAAAGAAATAGCCAAATAGTACGTCTGTTTCATCGCTGTGTGAGCTATAGTGAAGGATACCTTTTTGAGCAGCATTCAATCGCGAGCCCATATTATACCCGCGCTTCCAAAATTTAGCCTAATGATATGAAACCATTTGGGGTTAATTTTGCAAAAAATGCATATGAAGTAACATATCTGGAATATTATCAAATACTTCCGCATTATTCAGTTTCTCACAAATATGAAAATGTAAATATCATTGGATTGAAAAGATTAATATAGTTCCAATGAAAAATCTTAATATAAGAGATTGTAATCATTTTCTTATACTGAGAATTCTCTTCGATGTTTCATCGTTTGTATAGCACTTAAATCGCCAAGTTATATGCACTGTTTGTCTGATGATAAAAGAACAAGTTGAAGCTTCTCTTTTATGACGCCTGGGCAAATTTGATCCTTTTGAGATATTGCAAATCACCACTGTTGTGATGAGAGATGAAATTTGCATATTTCAGAAATGACTTCATATAAACATTACAACTTTCTCTCAGTGGCAAGCCAAAAATTCTATTTTGGCAGGGTACTACTGTGCACTTTCAAGAATTTTATGACATTGGTCCCAGGGCGTGTTCGAAACGTCAAAACCGAACCGGAAGGCAGGGAGAGGTGGGCGAAAGGACGCCGTTGAAGCAAGTCGCCCTGGTGACACCAGTGCTGGAGGTATGAGCATATGCGGCGCACGTCAGATCAACGGTACTTCCGGAGGGTACTCTACTGCCAGGCGCAGGCGAAAACGTTCCGTACTGCTCTGTGCCCACAGTGCAGCTGGCGGCCTGCAAGAGATTAATATTTTGAGTATAGAGTTAAATTTAAGTTTTAACCGATGCAAAGCAATACTGACTTTAAACTGCTGGTAGCGAACTTCACTGCAACCCTAAAGCTGATGTTTTATCCGCAGAAATTTAACTACTAAAATGCTTCCTGATATCATATAGCTAAATGATAATTCTAATACATTTATGAGCTGAGCATTATCATTATTTCTCATCATCCAATATTGTTATGATATCGCAAAAAGTATACTTTAATACTAATTCAGATATGAATAGCAGTACCGTCAAAACTATCAATAGTATGTGATGTCATGATCTTTAATAATTGTTTGCCTAAGATTTTACAGCAACACTTTCGATTGTTTCGCTTAATATAATCAAGCTTGGAGAGCAGATAATCTTTACAGCTGCTCTGTGTCTCCTGCGGAGTAAGTAGAACCAGTAATACAAAGAACACAACAGGAGACAGTAATCGGTGTTTAAATGTCAAAGTGCAATGATTCATTGGCATTTCGTCACCAATGCAGTGCTACGTTTGTGACGTAATAACTTTGAGAAACAAATAATTTCACTGCAGAGAAAAGGTTGCGTCTCTTGGGCAAAGTGGGTGGGAAGGTGAGCGCGTCCTAGTAACTGATCATTCGAGACGTCTACATTACACTTTTAAACTGTCCGATTGTAGAGTCGTAAATAGTTAATCTGCTGCATTATTTAACGAGTACTTTTCACGTTATTTCGCGAGTTTTCGTTGAAAAATCATGTCGCAAATTATCTTGTCGCGATATATTAAAATTCCCAAAGTAAATAGAATTCAGGACATCTCAATTATTCATGGTTACTAAACTGAAATACTGATATCTAGGCTGAGTCTAGAATTATTGTTAGCAGACGTCCATTTATTGACAAACACACTGATAACACATTTTTCGGGCCGAAATAGTCCTTTCATAATGTATAGTAATTGTTAGTTCAGCTGAAAATATTGCCTACTTCCTTTTGCTTGAATATATATTTGCAACAAGGAATCAATAAAAGTTTCCAAGATAGACTTCTGTTATTTTGAACAGAAAACAGTGTCTTTAATGTTTTTCATTGAAACCATTCACAGTTCTTACCCTCGCCATTATGATATCCTCCGACGGGATAGTTCTCATACAAGCGTCGACGGCGACGCTGAGAGAAACGACGATGACCAGCATCATTCCAGCGATACTGCGCAGGAACGGGACATTGTTCAGCATGTTCATTTTCGTCGAGATTGTACGAGTTAATCGATGCCAAAATGCTCTAAATTACCCAAACGTCGCCATTTGCGCAACTGAGCAAAAGATGAGTGTGATCACACGAGGAAGGAAGGGACGCAGGGAGTTTACCCCTGGCAGCCCCGAGAGACTTTTGAACCAAAATTATTTTATTATGTGATACTTTCGCCCCACAACAAAGAAGAACTTGTGGAGAAGGAATTGTGTTTAAATAATGGTCTATCTTATTTAAAAGAGACAGCTCTATATGCAAAAATAATAAAGGAATTCGAAATCCCCCAGCTCGTGGACCTTGTTTAATTCTGGGGTGTTTGGTGTGGATTAAGATTTTCAATGTTTAGTAGCACTTACATATCTGACACGAAGCGCAAGTCGAATCTTGTCCACTTTCCACACAGTCGAGCAGTTTAAATGCGTATGAACAATTAGAATGCGGCGCACGATTTATATATCCCGATTCCGTCAGTCGGCGCGACCTCTTTTCCTCTGTACCTTAGGGTCACATCTTTAAACAAAGTATAAATAAATCATTCGATCGATTACAAAGGAATGCTATCGACGGTGAATGGCTCTGGAAATACACCATATCACTTTAGCAATAATGTGTTTCCGCTCAAAAAAGAAGAATGGCTCTAAATGCAGCCTTTACGGTTGTTGTGAAAACACAAAAATGTCAAATATCTGACAAAAACGACATCAAATATCTGAAGTGTTCTGATAGACCTTGTTTACTTTTTTTAGAAGCTGGCACAGTCGGCGCTCAGAGTAATGTCAGTCCTAGCGGTCAACATTTTGTTGGCATTGGCGATCCAAATGCACAAGGCAAATACTAGCTGGTAGATGGACATCGGTTTCTTCGTCCGAAACTGGCCCCTTCTTGGTGCCTACTGCTTCCAACGACGATACGCCTAAGACGCAGAACTTTATCACTGTTTGTTTGTTTCAAAATAAGTATGGGTTTGACGATAGTGTGTGCGATTTGTCAGATTCAACTCACAACAAGATTTTAAATAAAGAAATGTATATCCCATGTTGAATGCATTGTTTAAAAGCACAGACTTCAAGTGCTGACGAATCGGTGCCAAGGTACAAGGACGAGGTGTGCACAGAAACCTTCCTACAGATCTATTTACGCGCGAAAGTTGACCTAGCAAGGATGGATCGATTTTCAGCAAAACAGGAACACAAGGACACTAGAACGCATCTGTCTTTGACTGACGAGGTAACTAGAACACCACAATCCCTTTGACGTTGTCTATCTGCGGCCCCTTGATGAACTTAGTCGTACAGAATGCATAGCTGTTGACGAAGAATGACAAGAGATATTGGAATGACTGACATTGTTATTATCATATTTCTTTTGCCGTTCTGCGAGATGCGAAAATGCAAATGCACGATTGCAGCGCGTCGCTGACTATGAGCGGACCTCGCAGGGAAAATATTGCGGAACATATTTCAAGAATGAGAAGAACGAAAACGGTTTTAAGTATCGAGTAGGCTTGACCTTAAGCCACAGTTCATATCCCTTGCCAGCGGGACGGGGCGGCGACGAGTGGTCCGATCGGGAGGGGTTCAAGTGCCTAGAATCGGTCAGAGAGATAAGTTATAACGGGCAGCTCGATCGGCTAGTAGCCAATCAGAGACGAGCTTCGTCAGATCTACGATGAGCTTCGTCAGTTCTTCGATCTCGACCTTCCCTGATCAAATAGCATAGGATCGTTGCGTCGGCTTCGGCTGGCAGAGAAGTCAGCTGATGGTTTCGTCATTGAAATGGTGCCAACTTCGCAGGGTTGATTCAGCTCGTACATTCATGATCGAGAGACTGATTCGATCGTGACAGTACTGTCGAGCGGCGGTTGCCGATCAGCGAGCAGAGTCGAAGTCGGGTGGCGAGCAGAGTTGAAATCGAGCAGGGACAATGTCGAGTCAAACGGTGAGCAGTGTCGGGGTCGAGCGGCGAGCAGTGTTGAGTCGAACAGCAGACAATGTCAAGTCGAGCAGCGGCAGGGTCGGGTCGAACGGCGACTTGAGACGAGAAGGCGAGAGAGGAATAGCCGTGGAAGTTCAGTGGTCTCAGTTGGTCCTGCTGACATGGTCGCCACTGTTGAGTCTTGAAGGCTGACTCTTGCAGTTATTTGTATGTCGTCAGACTGAGATCCACTTACTTTTACACAGATGAAAAAGGGTCAATATGAGAGACAGAGAATGAGGCTAGCCTACTACACGGGACACCGGAAGCAAGCGCAACACACCTCATGCAACACACATAGCGCACATACGCAAGCATGAGCATTGCCAAATAGCTGCACGGTACATGCGTCTGGGGACCCACTTGGGGATTCAAATCCCCAACACTAGTGAACAAGTTTTCTAATGAGCGACGAAACGGAATCAGCTGCATGGAGAACTGCGCAAGCTGTGGAGCGAATCCATCGCGAGTACGTTTCGTAGACCTACGCTAGCCAAGAACAATTTTCTGGGGCAAAGCACACAAGCCAGTTTTCTGGAATAAAACTTCTCGGCGATGCGCGCTGGAAAGGAAATTCAGCGGCGATTCCACGCATTTCAGGAGAGATTGTAGTTCAGCCTAAGAAAAGAAACCTGCGTAGATATTTTAGACTCACTTCGCTGTGTTGCTGACAAATACATCAATAAGCAAACGAGCAAATACATAAATGCACAAAAACATGCGAAAAAACAAAAAGAAACACAAAAACGAATGTGTAACGAAGATGGCGAAATTTCGCGCACTCCATACCGCACCTATTCCAACGCATTCGCCATACAGATGGAGCTGATACACGACTGCTTGCACTTCAAGGCGCGGGGGGCGCTAGTGTCGACTTCGAAATTTTGGAAATTAACAAACCAGATTCAAGAGATTGCGAAAACTGTTGACTGACATGTGTTGATCATTCTGCTGGCTAAAGTTTGGTATATAATTTATCATTTTTTGCCTTCAACTGAGCTCTGAGGCCCTCTTTTCACACAAATCGATAGTTTCGGACTGCCAAGCGGTCGTAAGCCGGCAGTACTATTACTGTCAAATATGACGGCATTTACTGCCACTGCAGTAACTGCTGTATGAATTGGCAGCATCTACTGGTGGATTTGACGGTATATACCGTCAAACTAGTTGACAGTACTTTTCATTGACTGTACTTTTTCTGAGTGTTGTACGGTGCGTAGGAGTGGAAAAATAAGTTCACGACATAGGAAACTCTATGCGTGTTCACATTTAACAAATAACGATTCATAAGAAGTAATTGAGCATTAATGTTAAAAAATATAAGCCCCACCGTAAAGCATTCAGTCATAGCAAATACACGAGTCGCGCAATCAACGTAACGCAATATTCAATATTTCCGTAACAAATATAGTCCGTATCTTTGAAAAGTGCCACTAAAGAAACAGTCGGATAATGTGGCAATACTTGCAAACAAACCAATAAAATAGGTCTATGAATACAAGAATATCAAGCCCAATCCATAAACCAAGAATGTCACCAAACTGGCTAATAAAGTCGGTCGTCGTGTACTCGTACACTTCTTTATAGCTCAGATATTCAAAAGAGTTTAGTATGAGAGTTATATTTGCCTGGTACGCGAATGCTACGCCCTCGCTTCGTAAAACTTTTAAATTGATGCGTGTGCAATGTGGAACACAGCTTGATTCGCAGAGATCCGCGTCACTGCTAACCAACAAATTGGCGCATCTTTTATAGTCGATTAAATGGCACCTCGGTAAATTAGTATTCGAGGGAAAACCCTTCCAAGTGGCTGGTGAGCATTTGCAGACGCGCTCAATTTTCTTCTGCTGGCATTCGTTTAGACATGTGTCCATCGATTTGCTCTCAGAGCAATGCTGTACACCTGAGCTCACCGGCGTTGCTTCATATATCCCGGAAATGTCAAACTGTGCAATGGAAGATTTACCAAACCAAAAAGAATGTGTTGATCCGTACACAAGATAAGTGTCGCTTTCCCAATTGCTAAAGTCGCGCCCACTGAAATCAACATTTATGACATCATAATAAGTTAAATTTTGTAGATTTGGCAACGATCCTCTATCGAGAGAAATATGAATGTAATCCGATTTCGAGCTAAACGTCACTGTGTCCAGGGGCAGCTTGTAACAGATCTTTGTTTCACCAATAAATATCGTTTCAGTAATATTGAGAACTGCTTGATCCCATGCTCCGTCGGCCTCCTTCACAAATACGGCTTCTGTTTTATAAATATCTCTAATTTTCTGCCCCAGATTTCGCTTTAATTCAGGAATAGTTATATTTAAGCGATCAATCAATTCATCTAGTTCCATCAGAGATGTAAAATTGTATTTCGATACTGTATTTCTTGAGTCGTTTGACGCGCAACTATCGTTATCAAAGAGTAAAGAGGAAAAAAACTTCTGGTTGCCATGCCTTTCGACTGCATCGTAAATGGTTGAATATTCATATGCCCATCGAATTAACCGCAAAGGCCAATGTCGCCTAAAAAATTCTTCTTTGCTGTAAAATGAATTAAAATATAGATTTCTTGACAAATCGATCTCGTTCTTAAAACGCCTGATGTCTGTTTCATTAAGAAATTCAACGATATCCACTGGCATACAGAATGTCGGAGATGGTAATTTGATTGTGGCATTCATCATTAAATCGACAAGGTATTTAGATGCGCCAGTTTTGAACGAATGAAAGAGATCATTGCCCATTCTCATCGTTGCGTAAAGGCCAATTATGTATCCAATCGCCAGCAAAATTTTTTTCCCGATTTCATTGGTATTAATGATTTTCTTAATGTCGCAAATATTCATTAAAAGTATTTGTCTCTGTAGTTCAGAAATAAATTGCGCAATTTCAGAATTTTTTATTTTGTCCAAGCTCTTCAGCAACAAAGTACTCTGCGCAAGTTTTGTTCTTTTGAAGATGAAGGTAAAGCACAATGTCGCTGCTGTTACCAGAACTTGGTAAAAGCTGAAGATACTAAAACCAAGTAAAATTCCAAGTGTTCCTCCTAACTTAATTACGTATGAGACACCTTATTGCGCCACCGAAACATTACCAATACAGTGCTCAACAAAAGTATAGAAACATGTAGTGAAATTTTGCTTTCCCTTCTAGCTCTCGGTATTTTCTAGTTGAAGTTTCTCTTCTTTCACGTTTGCTAATACATTTCGATTAGGACTTTCCGATAATCTGCTCGATTTACTTGCTTTGAACTAGTGTATTTTTAATTTTTTTAATCACTTCTAAAACTGGTGCAGCAAAAGAATGAAAACATTTTAACAAAATCAAGTTTTGCGAAAGAATTATCAATCAGAGCAGCAAAAACCAATAAGATGAGTTCAGTACTTCATCGGGTATCATTTAGTATCTAAATTAGCTGGTGTCGTGAAGAATGTTCTTCTGTTGTTAGTTGTCTCCTCTGTTTCATAGTTTATTCTATCCGGTACAGTTATAGAGGAAACAACAACATAATACGGTGGTTCATAGTGAGGGTGAGACAGCTAGGATGACCCGACTGTCTACCCCAAAGCTATAACAAGCATGTGTTCCTTTCGGTTTAAAGATAAATCGCCGCGAGGCGCTTCTATCGGTTTTTTGTCCTCTCCCTTGATTGCATTCCATGCGCAATCAGTCGTTTGCTGTCTAACGACGCTAAGGAGAAAAAGATATTTCCGCTTTCGCTCAATAACCTATCCCTAACGAGCAGTTAAATCGCGATTTCGCGACAGCTGGACAGCGACGAGACATTGAGTCAATTAAATGCTCACAGACGCTTGCCAAAATCTGATACTGCACTCTGCCGGAATCTGAGATTTGGAGCGACATAAAATCAAGAAGACTAACATCGCGCAGGCCCTTGGAGTGCAACTAAGCACTGTCACATAATTTTTGGCAAGTATTAGGAGCGTAGTAACGTTAACGAAACAGCTAAGATGGGAAGAAGCCGAAAAACCGATCTAGGCACCAACCGAAGAATTTTAAAAGAAACCAAAAAGGACCCCTTTATAATGGCTATTAGCATTCAGAAAAGCTGAACGTTGACCATATGATTAAGCAAGCCATCCGACGACGCCTTAAAAAATTTTGGCCCCCATAAATGCCAACTAGCAAAGAAGCGCAATGGTTCTCTCCAGTGGCCGTATTCTCCCTCTTCGCCACTGGCGAGGCGAGCAATGCAAAACATAGTGTTTTGCATTGCTCGCCTCGCCAGTGGCGAAGAGTGAGAATACGGCCACAGAATCGTGAAGCAAGAATTGAGTTCGCCCGAGAACATATCAACTAGACCCCAGAATAGTGGACAAATGTGCTCTAGTCCGATGAATTCAAGTTCTATTTGTTTGGTTCTGACGTCAGAGGCAAAGTTTGGCGACTGGATGGGAAGAAATTCGACCCACGCTACCTAAGACCAACTTTTAAGCATGGAGGCGGAAACGTGCTCGTGTAGAGAGCTAGCTCTAGATCTGGAACTGGCCCGATAAAACGAATCGCCGTCATTATGGACAGGGCCGTTTATCGCGACATCTTCAGGACGAAATGCTGCCATTTGCCAATGAAAATCAACCGAATGGATAACAGTTTCAACAGGACAACGATCCTGAACATGGGTCTACACTCGTAAAGGAGTGGTTTGGGAAAGAAAAAGTTGATGTTCTCAAGTGACCATTTCAACCTCCAACTTTGAACCTGATAGAACATCTCTAGGATAAGGTGGAAAAAGCATTTGAGACGAAAATTTCATCAACTCAGTCGAACTTTTTGAGAAGATTCAAGTTATCTGGTCTCAGATTTCGGCAAGCGTCTGTAAGCATTTAATCAATTTGATGCCACATTGCTGTCGAGCAATTTTGGAAGCTAAGGGACACTTGATGAAGTACTTTACTTCTCTTATTGTTACTTGCTGTCCTGATTGATGATTCTTTCGCAAAACTTGATTTTGTTGAAATGTTTCCATTCTTTTGCTGCACCAGTTTTAGAAGTGATTAAAAAAATTAAAAATACACTAGTTCAAAGCAAGTAAATCGAGCAGATTATCGGAAAGTCCTAATCGAAATGTATTAGCAAACGTGAAAGAAGAGAAACTTCAACTAGAAAATACCGAGAACTGGAAGGGAAAGTAAAATTTCACCGCATGTTTCCATATTTTTGTTGAGCAATGTATGTTGTCATAAATTAATTTACATATTTTTGCTCCGATTAATTTATACCGGTAACGAAAAAAAACTTGAAAACATTGCTAGAGTAGTTATGAACCAGACATTTCGAAGTGATAAAAATTGGTCATTTTATGATTGCAGAATTTTTTTGCAGTTTTTCACCGGTTTTTGCTACATATATGTAAATTTCTTTTATTTTAGGGCACAATAAGGTGTTCAGCTGGACCTTAATCAACATATTGTTGAAAGTAAAAGTCGGTTGCTCTTCAATTGACGTGTAAATGCCGTCTTTTACGCTGAATACGGCAACGACAGTATCCTTGTTTTCTTGGGAAAGTAGGTCCCAAGTTGAATCACTTCGAAAATATGTTGCAGTGCAAAATGGTAAACAGGAACCTTTGCAGTCGAGATCGTCGTTTGGATTAAAATCCAGGCATTCCATATAGCGATCAAACGTACATTCGTCTAAACCAGAATTCGGCCGAATCATCATAGTCCAATACGTTGGCGAGCAGTTACATACTTTTTCTATAAGTTCGATGCGGCATTGAGCGCGACAATACGGTTGGGTCGTATTCGGCGTACAATACGTCACACCTTTCGCTGCAGGCCGCCTTGAGTATAGGCCTCCAACACTTATTAACATTTTTACTTCCAATCCGAAGGTTATCCGCTGGTAGGCGAAATCATGAATGGGGTTGGGAGGCCCAAAAAGGCTGAAATAAGCGCTTTCTGGTTCGAATACATAATCCGAGCTTACTATAAAAGCGACGCCATAGTCTGAATAAAGCTGCGGATACGATGCTCTGTTTATCGAAAATTTCAGGCCATCATCTGGATCAGTGAAGTTGGCTACATAAGATGGGCTGAAGCAAAAAAAACTAGAGGTGATGGCTGTCGTATAAGAAGAAGCGTCTTTGACGATATCAGTTGTTCCGCTACTATTCGTGAAGGTAATCTTCAATTCAATCATGCGAGCTAATTTAGCTCCCAGTTTTTGTCGCAGTTCGTTCGCTGTTACGTTCCATTCCAAAAGCTTTGGCACAAGAATGTCGCGTACTGATTTGTCAATATCATTTTTTAATGTAATGTTATAACCTAAATTATCCTGTATAATAAGGGTAAATGATACCATGCCACTGACCAAAATAAGATATGATATGATGTCATATTTTCAAAAATATTTGCTCAATGATATTTCATGCAAAATACAAATTGATGATATGATACTGCTGATCGGTTTCTCATGTAATCTTATATCTTGGTTAACTGATGATATGATAGAGCATCCTACGCTGAACTTTTGTGAAGTAGAAACCTTATTCAAAATCGAAGCAAAAACTGAAGTGGTTACAAGGAGCCTAAACCCTATTTCAGATGTAAAGTTTGTTCGTACTGTAACTAGTCCAGGAACCGTATTTTTGGAATGTATAAGTTCCTGGAGGTGAAAAGGCGTAGGCTAAGTGCTGATATCGACATACGTGACATGCGAGTACAAAAGCTGCTGCGAAACGATTATTTTTTGACTCATAGAAAAGGTTATTTGATTACGAATTACAAACTTTTGTTACTCAGAGGGCAAGCATGACTTTTAAATGTCAAAGTAAAAAGCGAACGTTTTATTCGTCCATTTTGCCTTAAAAATTGACTTTACTTCAACAGACTATATGAAAATGTTTCTTCTGTTTTCAGCTTTTAATTACTTTCCTCAAATTATGCTGAAGTTTTGTCAGGAAAATGGGAAGTACGTAGAAATTCAAATTAAAAAGTTTTGCTCTAGCGTTTCAGAATCAGTATGATTTTGGCATTGTTTATCATTTTAGTGAAGAAAAATAATTCAGCGGATCGGCAAAAGTACTGAAACAAATTTTTTTAAATTTATCAAATTTCTGTCATTATCAAATCTGCCACAGGAATTTTTTCATCAAAACTTTTAATTTTACTTTGAACATCAAAATTTTTGGCCAGTTAAAACGTTTGAATTACAGCGGCCATTTCTATCTTGATCCCTAATAGTTACAGACTCCGTTCATGACGCGAACAAATTCACCTATTCTATCAGCGTTCCTTGATTTGCATGAGAAAAATGATCATATACTGCATGTTTTTACCGTTTTAAATTAATCCCAATTATCGTCGGCGCCTTGGGATGGTTCCTGCTTCATTTGCATCAATTGGATCATCTATAGCCTCTCCGATACGGGAATCAAGTAACATTCATTTATTGGGCTCCATTTTCCTTCCTCCTGCTGCCTCCCCACTTGCTATTTGAAGTTTACTGTAGTCTCTTTAGCAGAATTCGCATCTCACATTGATAAAAGTGCTGAATGCTTAAGTATTTCGAAACCGTCACTATTGTCGCGCTGTAGAAGTATGCAACATCATGTTTGACAAAATAATAATATAAAAATTGCACATGTTATCTATCATAATTTAAGCTTAAGACATAATGAATAATTTGCTTCAGTCCTTTTCCTGTAACTTACTGGCTAAATTGCGTAGTTCCCACTCGTATCGCTCAGTAAAACTGAAATAATTGTAATCAGTTTCAGAAAAGGCAAGTGTCCTGAAATATAAAAGTCCAATGAAAACAAGCGGTTCTGGCCAAGCTTTTCCATCATCGATTTGAAGAAATGATGCTCTATCGACGTTTGATTGATCAAAATAATCTATTAAAGCATTAGAAATTTTGTCATGTTCTTTGAACATGTTCACATAGTCATAAGGAATACAGAACGATAGTGGTGGGAATGAAACGTTTTTATTTATGATAAATGAAGGAAAGTAAACCGCTTCGTCTGCCAAGTACAATTTGATTAACTCTATGCACCATAAAGTCGTGAATACGCTACCAACTATGTAAACTGCTGCCCAAAATAGTGTTTCAGCAAGTCGAAAAAACAGGATTGGTTTGTTTGTAGGAACATTGCCATTTAAGAACAATATGAGCATTTTTTGAAGGAATGAACTTCGAGCACTGGAATAGTTGGCATGTGGAGTAGATTCATCTTGAACTGCGTCAGATGTGTCGGTAATATTCACTTGATGATTCCGTTTATGCCCGTCACGAACATTCATATTCTTCATTTTATCTTCTAATTTCGAGCAATCCACTATGCTATTATTTGAGCGTTTCCTTTCGTGCTGTACATGGATCTCTTTTAATGCCTCACTGTCACTTTTCTTCCTTGATATTCTTTGCTCTTCACGTTCATTTATTTGGCGAATACTTGTTCCAGCAATGTCACTTTCATTTTCTTCATCATTTTTTTGGTTTCCAGCTAAACGATTTTCATTTCCATTTGATGATGATATTCCATTTTCAACATTTTTTTCTCTGTTCTTGATATTAGCTCTATCCTCTTGCTTCTCTTCTTCAGAATTATGACATTTTCTCAGTAAAATCTTCTTGATTAACTTCGTTACTAGCTTTATAATGAATTCAATGATGATCACAAAATCGAGTCCCAGCCAGATTCCAAGGGCGCCCCCTAACGCTCCAATGAACTCTTCGAAACTGGGCCACGAAAACACTTGTTCGATGATGACATAGTCAAATATGTTGGTGCCTATTTGTATATAATTGTGAGGATTATCCCTTGAATTCCAATTATACTCGTAGTGCCACTGCTCACATAGAGGCACACATTTATTTGTGCACAAACGGGTGGCATTTTCCGTGTACTTTTTCAGACAGATTGAATAATCGTCCGCTGTGCAATCGCGATAGCTAGATATGTCTGCTAAAACGGTTATATTTTGTCACAAACGCGATATTGCTGTAGAAAATCTAATTTATTTGACTTGAGGGAAGAGCTAAAAAATAGTGAACCACAGTGTCCCACCATCGAAGAACGTTTTAGGTTGCTTTTATTTCAGATTGAATCTCGGCTATCTCTGCTAATTACTTATATCTCAGTTAACATCGCGATAATTCTCAGCTTTTCTTGTCCTTGGCAGTTTTACTCTTACCTGTGAGATTAAATGTGATTGGTGAACAGTGACAATTCGCCCTGATCCATCCTCTGAGACACTTATTTTCACATTCTTCTCGATTTGTATCGGATGAGCACTGGATGTCGCCTTTTACATATGGCAGCTTTCGATAAAGTGCCTTTATGCCAATGTCCATGTATATTGTTCCTCTGCCAGGAGAACGATTGTAATAATAACCATTTGTTTCGTTTCGCGTCGTCGCTCGTCGCGATGTACTTCTGCTTTCACTGCCTAACTCGATTGTAAGTTCTTGACACCATTTCTGATCCTTGCCGTCATCGTACGGATGCAACTCAATGCTTTCTGTCGTACCCAGTTGTCGCAAATATTGCTTGTATCCGATCAAGCGGAAGCATATTGTATCCATGCCGATAAACGAAATCCTACTTCCCGCGATACATTCCATCTTTTCACCTGTTTCATAGGCTACATAGGTGTTCATAGTAAGTAGGTAGTAAGGATATCTCCCTGGCAACTTGCAAAATATTCCATCAAAAAAACTTTTCAATTGCTCAAGAGTGATATTATAGCGCTCAATATTCGGTAAGAGAACTTTCTTCAGTGCAATCCACTCATCACTTTCTTCCGAGTGGAAGGTAGAAATTTGCGTGAGGCCCGGCTCCCACGCCCGTTCCGCTTCATATATCATGGCGAGATATTTGAGCAGAGAAAAATAGATTTCATTATCGTAAACCTGGCGTTTATTAGCTTTAAATATACCTTCAGGTGAAACAGTTTTTTTGAAAAATCGAGACCAAGCTGACATATAATTAAAACGAGATAGAGAAGAAATGTTGAGCAGCTCTGATGTATTAATTTTCAAGCAAATTGTCATGTTCGGAAGCTGCAAAGGTTTGTAAAGTATTCATTAGTAGTACACCTCGCGACAAAAAAATTGGCAAAACCTAAACTCACCTTCATTACGCGATATCTTTGATTAAGTAAGAGGTTATGAGCTTTTAATTATATAGCAGATTGCGAACATGTAACATGACGTATAAACCTAGTTATATGGCTGAAGAATATTATATACAGTTTGGAAACTGTGCCTACAAAACTGTGGGTTGACATGAAAAACGCAGTTCGCAAACGTCTCCTAGTCCTCTATGAAAGCGGTATTGGATCAGCCTCTTAATTGTGTGAAAGAACAGGTGTAGCCTTGAGAGTTATATATCATTTTATCAAGCCAGTTCAAGAAGGAAGAATTACAGGGTGGCTCAAAAAAAATGATAGTTGATTGGCATTTTGCGGAGAACAAAAATTAGGCCAAACTGAATACACCGTTGGATAGCCCGTGGCCTAAACTTTCGATTGGTGCAGTTATTTTTTGGATCCGCCCCCTTGGGGGCCCGGGGTACCCCTAAAAACACCAAAAACAGCGTGCTGGGGAGCTCTTTGGGAAAATGGTCGCCATTTTACATCCAGGTGACGCCACGAGCTGTACTGTAGCTCATTTTACTCAGCGTACACTCCTCT